>VXAL01015737.1:352232-411941 GCA_013399475.1 Chauna torquata
GGGCTGCGAGGCGCGAGAAGATGGCGCCGCTGCAGTGCAGCAGAGAGGCGCCGTCATGCGAGCGGCGGCCGGGGTGCGCGGCCGCCCCCCTGCCATGCCCTGCCCTGCCCTCCTCCCCTCCCCGGGGGCGGCTTCTCTCCCCTCTCCTCCTGGCCCGGCGGCACCCTCTGCTGAGCCCTTGGTGTGGCGGGGGGGGGGNGGAGGACTCCCCTCGCCTCCGGGGGGCCGAGGGCAGCGGGGCCCCCGGCAGCGGTGGGGATAGCTGCGAGGACCCTGGCGGGGGTGCTCCGGTCCCAGCTTGAGAGGAGGGGCCGGGCAGGGCCGGGTGGCGGTGCCGGTGAATGACGGCGTGCGTGTGAGGCGGGGGTTACCTGCCGGTCCCTTCCTGGGTGCCCGACCTCGGCCTCCAGACCTCCGCTCCCGCCCTGCCCTGCCCGGCCGTCGGCCCCCTCCGCCACAGGGGCGGCCGCAGCGCGGGGCTCAGGCGGAGGCCAGCGTTTACCCGAAGACCAGAGCCTGAAGCTTGGCGCTCACCCCTGGGCAGGGAGCTGCGGGCCGGGCTCGGGGCTGTTCCCTGCGGGGACCCCTGGTACCCGCCAGGCAGGGGGACGCGGCTCAGCCCGCCATCCCCCGTGCCGCTGAGGCTGCCAGCAAAAGGCTCCTGCTTCGAGGCGTGATCTTGCAAATGCTGAGCAGGGTATATAAAAACGAGCAGTTGTAAAGAGGCTCGGGGCTTTAAAGCTTCCAGTTATAAAACTCGTTTGGGTTTTAACAGCTTGATGCAACCGTTTGCTGCCTAAATGTAATAGAAGGAAAACCTCTACCTTGGGTGCTTAGCTGAAGCAAAAAAAAAAAAAAAAAAGAGGTTTTACCATTGGAACAGTGCCTCAGATAGAAATGCCCATCCCAGTGTGGTCTATCAGGTCTCTTTAGCCCTGGCCTTACGGATATGTACGTGGGTAAAGGTGCACATACTGTAAAAGTGCTTGCACTTGCATGGGGGCTTGGATTTTGCATCAAAACCATTCTGAGGAGGGCGTGTATTCAGAGACATCCACGACCCCATCCTTTCAGTAGTGCTTGCTTGAGTGGTATCCAGAGTTTTCAGAGACATCCTTGCCTTTGAAACAGTTGTTTAAATGGGTACCAATGCTTGTGCAGAAGCTTTCGATCTTGCTCTGGCATTTCATAGGAATGTTTGAGGCTTTGCATTTTTCCCCGTTTTAATGTTTGGTAATGGGGTCGGTTTTAACATCTGGTTGTCAAGTGATTGGGCATTTGTTAATCTTGGTGCTCTGAAGGCTGATGATTTGAACAAGTGACTGCTTTTGTAATACTAAAATATGTCATAATAGGACTTGCATGCATGCATTTACTGCACTAGAGTTGTCTCTATGTGCTAAAGTGTGAAAATTTGATGTTTCGATTAGATCCTCTATCTCAGATCTGAAATCAAATATTTTTCCTGCCATTTTAACAAATGCTTTTTGGAAAGCAGCAAAAGAATCTATACGTGTTTTCAGAGGGAGTGGTATAAGGAAGAGGGAAAGCAGGAACAAAATTAAAAACCTTGCTATATTACACATCAAGAATTCCTTTCCAAAATTGTAGGTAGACTAATGCAGCTTTAAAGGAAATACTCCTTATTGAAGCTACAGCAATGTCGTAGTTGCTTAGCATGTTGCTTCTTCCACTCAAGTGAATCATACTTACAGGTGTTAAGAAATCCATTGGCCAAGAATTCCAATAATTTGCGAAATTGTCATTTTCTCGAATAGTTATTTTTCCATTTAATTTCTTCCCATGGATTATCTGATTTCAGTAGATAAATGCAACAGGCAGTAACTGTCTTTATGAATTGGAGTGAACAATCCCAGTTTGTAAATCAACACTTCTTTTAGTTAGCACACTGAGGTTGGCAAGATTTGTCACGCCTGTTCTGCTTGCAGCTGTAGGTCCATGTTTATGAGCAAGACTCATACTCCAGTGGACTGAAATCAAGTCATTAAGACATTGGTATCATACAAGCAGGTCCTCAGAAAGTTAGTCAACAAGAAGTATGTTGCCTAGCAGCTTTTTTTAAAACTGTGTAATGCAGTGTTTTGTAGACTTCTATTTTTTGTATCTTTTTAAATGAAGACCCAAAATACTTGTTTCTTCATTGTTTAGTTTTTAAGCAGACTTTAGAAACGACTTCTGCAATGTGAGAAGTTAAAGGAAGCTTTTCTTTTGCCTCCATTACAGAATTTCAGTTCTTCTTCCTTTCGCTTCTGTTCTTGAATTCCTCTGGCAAGGATTTTTTGTTTGTTAAAGGATGCCTTTTGAACTTCCTATTTAAAATTCTGCTATGTTGCAATAGGAGACTGCGTGAATGAGAGAGGCAGGACAAGCGTTATGGATTCTGGTGCATTGGCAGTCAAATGGACAAATTAGAAGAGGAAGAAAGGAGCTTCTCCCTCACTCCCCTGTTTGTCTTTTGTTTATGATTAATGAGCAACTGACAATTTTGAGACTTTCATTCTCTTCAGATGTGTTTTCTGGGGGGGGAAAGTGACCAGCTACAATACTTTTCATAAAACTCATATGAAAATATGAGGGAGGTGACAAGATTTCAAGTTTTTTTTTTTTTTTTTAACTCCAAACACCTTCAAAACAAGCTGTTTGTGTGACAGACACAAGCGATCTTTCTTCGTCTGTTTTAATTAAGCAGTATTCTGAGTTGTATGGCAAACCCACAAGAACTACAGGTCAATTTCGTGATGGTTTTTCATGACCTTCTCTTGGCACTTGCTTAAAAACTGTAAAGGATAAACAGTTTGCAAGTTGTGTGAAGAAAAGGTATGATGATTTTTTTTTTTTAATTGGAAGTTCTTTTAAGATACAAAGCTTGGCACAGTAGCTTCAGAGCATAGTTATTTCACCTAACTGCTTGGTGAAATGGCAGCTGTTTTTCTATACAGAGTCATTTTTCAGTGGCTTTGTAAAATAATTAACACGAGCTGTTGGGTAGGGAAAATTGGTCAAGAAATTACTTGATAGGATCGCAGAGACCCTCAGGTGGGAAGGGCCCTCATCAGATCTCTGGTCCAGCCTCCAAAGCAGGGCCAGCTCTGGAGGTTCAGCCAGGCTGCTCAGGGCTTTCTCCAGGCAGGTCTTGAAAATGGAGCTCCAAAGACAGAGCCTGTGCGTGCCACCTTGCTGGGCAACCCGGTCAACAGTGTGATTGGTTTACCTCTGGGCGGAGATGTCTCCAAGCTGTTGTTTGTTTGTTTTTCGGGCGGTATCTACAGGCTTAGTTTATATGCTTGATCCTTGAACAAGTGTAACTTTGACGTCTGTCACACCTTCTGAAAGTTCCTTCGTATATTTGCATATCATGTATGACGTTAAAATCACCATATGTATACGTCACACTTAGGTATTGGATGTATTAAACCAGTAGTCACTTACAGACCTTGTATATCCAGGCAGCGAAGAGACAGAGTTCTAGGCTGCTACTGATAAGAATATAATAGGGTTTGTGTACAGTAATGTGTTTATGGAAGTTGTTAGGTGATCTACCTAGCATGGTTTTAACACATAAGTCTAGAGCTGGGTGTTATTGGATTTAAATTCAAGGGATTTTGAAAAAATCCTGCGGTGTAAGAAGATTAAAAGTAAAGCAAATTGAAAAAATAACGAACGACTTTCTGTAAGCTCGGTTAACTGTTAGAACACGCTCTTGTGATGAGTTTACAAAAATCGCTGCCAGGGTGAGCATTTCCAAGAGCAATGTTGATAACAAGCATGAGCCTAGAACAGTTCTGAGACACAGGACCATTAAGAAGTCAAAGTCCTGTTCTGAATTTTTTTTTTTTATTTAAAACAGAATGAAGTCAGTCTGAGGAGCCCTTGTTCTCAAATCTTGGTCTGGAACCTGCCCTTCTTCCCTGTCTTTCCGTCAGTTGAGGTTTTGAAAACACATTTTCTAATCCTTTTGGTGGTACTAGACCAGGGGAGAGTATGAACCAGTAATGTCTGGTGCATAATTTTTAGTCTTCAGCTCTGTCATGTGATATTGGTTCTGAAACTTAAGTATGTCTTTGTTTTTATTCATTTTGAGTAAAAAAGAACCTACCTGATTCTTAAATGTTGTGATCTGAAGATGCATCCAATTTCCAAAAAATCTACCTTTCCTTTTGAGGATTTAGTCATATAAAAAAGAGAAACAAACTAAATGGGAGTAGCGTTCAAGGGGATCAAATCAGATAGCAGCCAGTCAGTGTGGGTGTACGTGAGTGTTTAGCTCCCAGTGTAACAACACTGTAAGCGCTGTGGCTTCTTCAGCTAAGCAGCAGGACTTCTGGCTCGCTGTGTTTTCTTGTTGGTCCTTCCAGCAAGTTCAGGAGAACTTGATCTTCTCTTGAGGACTACTTATTAAAAGGTAAGTATAGGTTGCTCTGATTTAAGAGGCTTCCCAAGAGAAGCCAATGTTCTGGTAAGCTGCTGGTCTTTCATCGATTGTGGCACAGCCAAGCTTTAAACAGGGGAGCGCATGAGCCAGCGCGCTTTGTGGTTTTGTAATCCGTCTGGTCTTTTCAGGCTGTAGTTCAGCACTGCCGTTTGGCTGGCAGTGGACTTAGTTCAGGAGCCGGCTGCTTAAAGCTGCTCTTTGTACTCCCACCAGTGGTTTCTGCTTTCTAAACTCGGTGCTCACTGATTGCTCTTTGTGCTGGGTTTACAATCCTGTGCTGTGTCGCAACAAATGAGCTGTGCGTTGTTTCAGTAGGTCTCTTCTGGCAGGTGCCTCAGACACCTGAGTCAGAAAATGGCCACAAGCAGTTGAACTGGCCCAACTAAGAGAGCAGGCAGCTTCTCTGGGGAAGGAGTGCCAGCCTCTGAAACCACGTTTGCTGAAGTTGATGGAATAGAACTTTATTAAGGTGTTGATCCCTTTGCCTCTGTCTGGTGACCTGTGGCAGGAAATGAACAGTCTTTTCACACCTGACCCCTCTTTGGTTCCCGATTGTTAGAAGTTAGTATCAAGTCACTGTGAAAGACAAAACGCTCCAAGGAGCAGCGTTCAGGGATGGATAACCCCCCCGTTCAGTTCCTACTGACCCGTTCTAAGCAATCCAGATAGGAATTCCCTGTTCACCCTTCTCTGGTTTGTCCTTCCCTAGAGTAGAGCTCATCTATTCAACCACAGCAGATAGCGTGTGACAGGAATGGGGTAAAACTGGTGGTACCTGTTAGTAAAAGCATTACAAAATTGCTCCCTTTCATAGCAGGCTATCAGTTTGATCCAATGTGGCAGTTTCTGTTTTTTACGTAATTTCTGTTAGGAATTGCAATTTGTAAAACACAGTGCACGTCTAATAGGAGTTTAAGATGAGTGAGCAAAAGTCTATATTGTATTTTGGAAACTATTGACTTTGGACTTTGATTTGATTTTTGAAACTATGAAACAGGAGTTTACACATACACAGCTCAAATTTAGGTAATACCTAATTTAGGTAAAATAGTTATTTGGTGCTAACAGATTTGAAATGTGCCATTAATTTTTTTCTTATGGTGAAGATGAGAATTGCTTCCTCATCCATCTCCAAAATTTAGAAATAGTATCCATTTGACACAGATGAAAAAATAGAGATGGAGAGGCAGGATTTTGGAGTTATTTCCACTTTCCTTGTCATGCTTTCGCATCATGTTTGTGCCTGCAGCAAATGTTCTCCTACCTTGTCAGCACATCTTAAAGATTGCTTATTCCAAAGCTTTGACCCTGTACAGTCATTTTTTTCTAAATTATAGGCCTGGCACAGGACTTTTTTTCCCCCCACCTATTTTCTCAGACACCATAATATAATTCTGAGACATACAGCTAACTCGAGTTGCTGTTCTTATGCTTAGTTATGTAAATTTATTTGTAACTGGAGCCTTGAACTGGATCTGGAATACAGAGTATTGAGCTAATACAATAGTTCTGTTAGACTCTGCTTTCTCATGTGAAAGGTAGCTTGAAAAACTGTTTGCTCCCTATGTCATGCCTTAAAATATGGGGAGATGGGTTTTCGATGTGCTTTCTGATAAAGCTTTTATTATGTTCATGTTCGGTGCTCCTCAGAAACTTGAGTCTTGGCTCCTAGTTTTTATCATCTAACTATGAAGGAAAATACAGTATCGTTTAGGGGAAGGTAAACTGAGTAAGAGAAGAAAACTGTTAAATGCAACAAAAAGGCAGTGGCTTTAAAATGACATTCAGTATTTTGGTTATTTTCCTTTGTTTTCCTATAAGCTTTATGAATTTAAATGTACTAATTGTCGAATGATTGTAGTTTAGTTGATGAGTAGTTACAGTACGGGAATTAGTGATTCTTTTCTTTGTGTGTTCGTAGCATTAGTAAGCGTCTAGACTCGCAAAATATGCGGTAAGCTGTGGAGTTGTTTTGAAGCTTATTTGATATTCTTCTGCAGCTCTGCTATGTAAGCTTTGTCTGTCTTCTGCCCAGTTCTCTTAACTATGAAATGGAATAAAATTGCTTCTAATGACACATCTTTCAGCATCCTAATTCTATTGCTCTTTCCTTTCGCCAATTCTGTCTTCAGTTCCATTAAGTTTTGGAAGGTTAATACTGACCTGAAGTTGCTTAACAAAATTTTAAAACTGAGGAGGTTGGAACTCCATTGTTCTTTGTGTTTTTGGCTCCTTGAACTTAACTGCAAGCTACTTGCAGGTGAGAACTTGCCTGTAATCCCAGTGTCCAGACGAATGTGAGTAATCATGAGAATGTCAGCTTTACATTATGAGGAAGAAAACCACCTCAGAATTCATTATTTGAATTTTATGCAAGAGCTTAAGAACAAAAGTTGGAGAAACCAAAATGTCAAAGAGCAAATAAAGGACCCAGAATATGCATGTGAGTTTGAGAGACCTCTAGAGTAAACTTTGTCTGGACAAGGGAAGGCTGTTTCACTTCTGTTTAGATGCGTTTCTGCTTTGGTGTTTTCTCCTTTTCGTTTCTCATAGTGGTATAATTTTTTTTCTGCTAATCTTAACTTTGAAAAGCCAGTTTCCCTTCTTTAGTGCGTATCTTGACCATGCACATCTCCGAGCTGTTGAGGTGAAGTTTCATCTTCCAGTGCCAGCCTGTCGTGCCTGCGTGGATCCATGTGAAGATGACATCTCTTATAAAACCAGCACAAAAACTTGCTTGTTTGGGCCGTGAACTGTATTGTTTCAGCGCATGGTCAGCATTTGACGTGTCGGCAGTCAAGGGGCAGGTGCCGTGAGGTCAGGGGGGCAGCTGCTGGTGTTGCCCTCTGTGGGCACCTGTGTGATGCCGCTGGCTTGCCAGAGCCGACGGGCTGCGTTAAGCCCCTGCGCTGACTGGGGGGGTTCCCTTGGGGAGAGGAGCTAAAGTCTTTCTGAAGGTGGTGGGAAGAAAATCCTGAGAACTGCTGAGCTGTGAGAGAAGATGTAATCTATGATAAACAGCAGGGTGAAATTAAAGCATACTTTGAAATCAGTCTGAACTATTTCTAAAAACATAGCTAAATGTGATTTAGGATTTGTCAAACAGGTCTAGATCAGAATTTGAATTGTAGTTATACATTAAACTACCAAGCTCCTGTTTGAATTTAACAAAACTTCTGTGTGCAGTGGATATAAGTGCCAAAGATCAAGACCAAGACCTTGAGAATCCAGGCTGGCCTGCATGGCTTGGCTTACCTGAATGGTCACTTTCATCCAAGCGGGGTCACGTGTGCTTCAATGACAACGCGTTATGGACACTTACATGCCTGTTCTAAGAGAAATGCATCTCCGAACTGATAAGATGAAGAAAACCGAGCAGCAGAGGCTCGGCTGCATGGCAAACGTGGTTAAGTTTAGCATGGATTTGAGGTGTCATTATGGAAGTGTCAGATGCGGTTTTGGGGCTGCTGAGCCCCTGCCAGAAAAGAGCATGTCTTCTCCAAGAAAGGATCAGCAAAGAGAGGGCTGGGGCAGGGACTGGCAGCTCCGAGGGATGGAGGCAACTTCATTTACTTTTTTATTTAAACCCCAGCTCTGGAGGTAAAACCAAATGAAAGACAATCTGTAATATATCAAAAGGAAGACGGAACAGTGCCTTAATTGCCTCCACAAAGAGGAAATACCAGAGAAGGAAAGGTGTAACAGCTCGTACTGTCTGGAAGGCATTCAGATAGGAAACCATGGACATGTTTTTAACAGTACAGGCTTGTGGCAAACTGAAAAGGGAAATGTGTGGTTTTTGGTTTTTTTTTTTTTGCCTCCTGAAATGAAGACTGCATGACTAATTTTCCAAAGGGGGTAAATTTAAGGTGTGGGGCTGCATCATGGCACACGGGAGAAATGCAATAGCCGGTGATGCACAGGAGATGAGAGCAGATGCTCTCTGCATGATGGGATTTAAATTGCATACCTGTGTGGAGGTCCTGCTGACTTGAAACACACCCCGAGGGAATACGGTGGTCTCCCGTCATAGAACGTCTTTTGGCTTGTACACATTAACATTGATTGCAAATACAGCATAAGTTATTCGCTTGTTGATTTTAGGATTAAGTTTTGGTGTTATCGAAGTACAGATATAACTAAGCCTTAAACTTGATATATATATATATATTTTAGGCTGGTTGAGCCAACATTTTCTGAGAGAAACCACTCAGTATGGTTTTGGATTTCAGAGACATTTCTGCTAACATTTACAGATCTGCTTGAGAAAAAAGTTGGAAGTGTCTACTCGTAGTGTTAAATTACAATTAAAAAATGAGTGATATATTAAGCTGTTTAAAGAATTAAGAAAGCTTAGTGTTTTTTTTCCCTTCTTATCGATCCTGAAGCAAGAGATGCTGGAGGTGGCACCAAACTCCACAAAGCTGGGTTGCTTTGGCATGTTTGCCCTGCCTGTTGGTGGTGCAGAACGGGGTGCAGTTTTCTTTGCTCCATGCATTCAGCTTGGCTCCATGGCTCCCCTAAACAGAAATTTTAAAGAAAGAAGGAAACAATTTGTACGTAGTTTGCTTGAGTTGTAAATGGCCTTAATGACTAACGAGTACATTTACATTTTACAGTGTTCTTGTTTTTTAAATGTCTGAGCCTGCAAAAGATAAAACCTTGGGAGGATGATCACTAAATAATGTATTTTGTAAGCGATACTTCCTGAGTGTTTCAGTAAAAGCTGAGGCTGGTGTAAAAGGCTGCATGAGCTTTTAGGGAATGCTGTGTTTAAGCTGGAGTACACGCTTTGTGTTTATCCATCCGTCAGATACTGATTTTTTAATCATAGAGAATAATTTGGGTAAGAAAAATGCGTAAAATTTGTGGAGTGTGGCACATCAGAAATCTCTGAGTTAAATTTGAGTATTGTACCCTTGCCTGAAGCCGAAGACTTGCTTTGAATTCTTGGCTCGACTTTGCCCTGTACAAAACAGTAGGTAAGGAGACCTCTCTGGTTTTCCCTCCCCTTGCAGAGCTCTGCAGGGCTGGTGCTGTGTCTTTGCAGGTCTGTGGCTGGTGTTGGCGGCTGGATCCATCGCTTTGGGGTCTGAGGGCTTTGGGGTGTCTTCTGTACAAATGAAAACTCCTGTTCTTATTTACTGTGCAGTCAATAAATTCTCTTGTAGCTCTTGTTAGAGTTGTCCTCGGGTCAGTGCAGTCTGTCGGGTCTTTTTTGGTATGCAGCTGCTTTTGTCTTGTTCTTACTGTTCGAATTCTTGTTTTAGTAGAAACAGCACAGTATAAGGTTCACCTCAAATGAAACAAAAAACCCCTACTGTATTCTTGCTCTAGCTATCTTTGCGAAACATGCGGTGTCACTGGCTTCCTAGTGTTTTTAATCATGCTAGCAGCCAAATAGCTGGTCTGCCTGAAGATGATCTGTGAGGGAAGAAAACAGGCAGAGCTTTAAGCTGCTCTGTGCTGTACGTTGTAAAAACCAGACAGAATGGTTTTCTCGAGTTGATGGGAAGAAGTACTGGGTGTTTTTGGTAAACTAGTGAATCTCTCACAAGAATCAAGAGGAAGAGTAGGGGGAAAGCCTTACGAATACTATTTAATCTCCGTGGGTGTGTTACCCAGAAATCTACAGGCATTTTCATTAGTGCTAACAGATACCTTGAAGATTCAGTCTTCTATCACTTTGTTTGAATTTGCAGTATATGTTGAAGGATACCAAATCTTCTTGCTAAACCAGATGGTACAGAAATCCAGAAGTTACGTTTTTTGAATAGAAAAAAAAGGGGGAATGTTTTTAGCCACCTGTTCCCATGGCTTCAATTACATGTCATAATAAAGCACATAAAATTCCTTGGGGAAATATCTTTGCATTTTCAGTCCTACATACTCAAATCACTTACGGCACCAAAATTGGTATAACATCAAGAACATCTAAGGCTTTGAACGTGGTGTGTGTGCTGCGTTCACTTTTCCTTTCTGCTTGTGCTTGAAAGGAGGAAATGTGTCTGGGGCAGGAGTGGCACTCAGGCAGTGGGTAGCGTGCCTGCCCTGTTGGGTTTTAGCTCCCTAAGTCCTTAAGAGGTGCTTTGTTACGCATGATCTTTACCTTTTCATTTTAGAAACTGGGAGAGCACAGCTTTAGGAAGAACTTCTTTGAAAATGTTTATTGTTTCTGGAAATGTTACTTTGGAGACTTTAAATTGGAGGTGGGGAGGGTAGGGTGTCACTAATTGAAAGTTCAGGATTTTAGCAACACCCTTAGGCCTTTCAAAGAGGATTTATGTGTGTAATCAGTAAATCTAAGTATCAAAAACAATAAAAAGCATAGAAGTGAAATAGGTGAGCACCTACAGAGTTAACCTGAAACTTCAACATATTTTTACATACTATGCTAGCGGTTTTAGTCTGCTGAAAAACTTTCTTCCTTCCTCTTTCCTCTCAGACCTGAAATGATACTTTAAGTTTCTTACAAACAAAGAAAAAAAACCCTTTTGCTTTTTCTTAATTAAAAAAAAAAAATTGCTTTTTTTCCATACAACCCTCAGTAGCTACCTGTCTGACAGATTTTAAAAATACTCTTGAAACTTCCTAGACTGAGTCTCCCATCTTTGCTGGATCATATTTATAGTTTTAAAAAGTATTTCTGGTGCCCAAAATAGTAAGTGTGATTTGCCTTTTTGTTTTCAGTCTTAGTCAGGTTTATGTACAGTGCATAGTGCTAGTTGTGTGCAATGCTTAGATTTGGTTAAAGGATGCAACCCTGGTTCCCCTCTAATTAGTAACAGAGGGCAATTGGTGTGTAAAAGGACAGTGGGAAAGTGAATTGCATGAGTTTCAATGTAGCTTTTTTTAAAAGGATATAATTGCTTTGTTTCCAAAAGTAGCGCTCTTATGAAGTTCTGTTTTGCAGAACAGAATAAATAATGCGTTTGTACAGCTTTCATTGTTTTGATTAGGTGTTCAAAAATGCTTATAATTGCTGGATCATTGGGAGTTGCAACAGGCAGCTGGGATTTTTTGAGAACTTACAGCATACAGCAGAAGTGTTAGAAAAATTAATTTTTTTAGACATAGCTAAAAATGCAATATTAGTGAAGGAGAGTTTATCATTTGAAATAAGAGTGCTTCATCTCAGTGAGGCTCTACTGTCCTCTCAATCTTCAGTGTATTTTTAATTTTGTAGTTGGTTTCCATAATAATGCAAGGGGTATTATGACTTTCATGAGGAAATAGACTAGTCTGATTTTTTTTTGTAAATGTGGATGTAGATATTGCATTTCTTAAACACACAGATTCTTTTTTTAAATAAAAATGTATACCTCCACCCCCCCACCCCAGTGGGTTGTTAGATGTATGTACCTAAATCCTTGACACCTTCCACACATCGAGATGTTTAGGAGCTGAAATTACCTGCAGAACTAATTCTGAGTTGGAACATGGGTTTGATTGCCTGAAAGTGTTTGAAGTATGTAGCCCCGTTGTACTTGAAGGTACACATTCAACAAATACTTGGTTAATGCTGGGTTGGCTGACACACCCATGTCTCATTGTTTTTTTTCTGTTTCAAGTTCTTAATGATGGGAGGGTATGGGAAAGATGCCTTAAAAATATATGGTTTGCTCGCAGTAATTATCACTAGGAAAGGTGATGCTTAGTATGCTCCTGTGCTGGCTTTGATGCTGGGAAGTCTTGTTAACTTGGGTTTGATCTGCTTGGTGTGTCCTCTGTGCAGTTGCTGCTATGTCTGCCACACCTGCTTGGTCTCTGCCTCCCTTCTTTGGCCTCATCCTTGAAGATGCAGTAGATGATGTTTCTGCCACCTTGGTTTAAATTTTGGGTTGTGATGGCATGTGGGTGTACTTGACTTGGGTTGTTTTCCCTTCTCCGCATGTAGGCATGCGCAGTTCCCACATGGATAGTTTTTCTGAGGTGTCAGAAGGAAATAATTTTCTCTTGATGAAGCTTGGCTCCTCAGGATGTTCTTTTGAAGTGGGGGTGACTGGGTATCTACTGATGGCCTTCTGGCAAGGTGTTGACCAACCAAAGAGTAGGCTCTGGCAAAGCACTACCATTCTACTGTTAGTCACATCTTTTTGTCATCTTCACCCATGTGTTTAGGAGGGAAGGTATTCCTGACAGTTGTGAACAATTACTATGGCTTTGTGTGAGCCTTTTTTCAATGGGTTCCAGTTCCGAATCTGTTTATACCATGAAGAATTGGTTGTCGATTTGCCAGCAGGTCTGACAGGTCTGCGGACTATTTCTAATAACTTTGCAAAAGTAAACTAAGACAAAAGACCAGCTTTCATAAGCCTGTGTTTTCTGAACTAGAGTGTGTGTTTCACTGCATGCATTTTTAGCAACTCTGAAAGGTGAAAGCAGTTGTGCTGAGCATCGCTAGGTTATGTGACAAATACTACCACCGGCTGGTAGACCCCATTGAGAAGGTGTGTTAAGCCTTGAAGAGGAAAACGTGATCACAGTGGACACAGAGGATGGAACAGGTTCATGTTGTGGTACAGAGTGCGTTGGCGTGATCCTTTGGTGTCAGGAAAGTTGGTCGGTCTGATGGTGCTGGTATTCCGTTTTGGTTGAAGCTGGTGGCTTTATGCAGCATCTGTATTGGCATTTAAGTTTGTCTCTCAAGCGTGCACGAGGAGAATGTATTGAGTGCTGTGCAGGGCCCGGTGCGGTGCTGTGGTGGGCACGGGCTGGGTTCTCCAGCACGGAACCGAACCAGAAGATGACCTCTGGGATCACGGCTGAAATGCGATGTCCGCTAGTGGATGTTCGCACCGTATAACCGGACTAGACCTGATCTGAAGTAAAACGCACCGAGGACTGGTGGAAACATGGATGTCAGGCGCCAGCTGGTTTGCTCTCTGGGTTGTCTCCCTGTCCCCCTGGTACTTGGCAGCACAGCTGTAGCCACAGAGGCAGCAGGACGGGCAAGGTCTTCCAGCTGCCGCAGCCTGTAGACCCTCACCTTGTCTCAGGTAGCACAGTCAGTGAACCATAGTCATAAATGTATCAGTGCATGCTGAAAAGGAAAATGTGAATATCAGACTACTTTGAAAAGGAGTTTCCTTGTGACTGGTTGCTGTAACACAAGGGACTGCTGGTTCCTGGTGTTACCTGTCTAAGAAAGGTCGTGGGGCTGCCCTGTCCGCAGCCAAGAGCTGAGGTCACGTGCCACGGTCCTGCAGCTTTTGTTGGTGTTCCTTGAAAGGAAGGGGTAGGGGTGGAATGGTGTTGAATAGGTGCTCACAAAGAGAAAAGTTTAGCTTGAAAATAATTGCTCTTGCACCTCTCCCCTTTTCACAGGGGGCAAAAGTGATATATAGCCATTTGGGAGAGACTGATTAAAGCAATCCCTATCTCTTGCAAGGCACTTGCTGACTCCTTCACATAATCTACCAGCACATTCCTCCCGTGTCATGATCGCGTCCGGTGTTGCACTGGATCAGCACTGTCAGAAGAAATGTCCCGGGCTTCATGGGTCTGGTCTCCAGGCTCCCCAGGCAGCCCTCCCTAATGTCAGGGGTTTGGCTTCGTCACTTAAAGGAGCAGCGCAAGAGCAAGAAAAGTCTTGAAGAAAGACTTTCTTCAAGTTCTCTTGTTTTTGTTTTAAATCCCAAGCACGTCATCTCCTGTGTTGTATCTATTTGGTGAAGACATTAACAGCTTCATAGATGCGAAAATGCTTGCTAAAACAGGTAATTACAGTAGGGGTGGAAATACAAAGCCTGCTGTAGGTGAAGTCTGAACTGTCTGAAATGGCACTGCACGCTGTTGTGGTTGTGCTCATCTGTTGGCGTGTATGCACACATACGAGTTCACACTGAAGATAAGCAATGCTAATTATGGCTAGCAGCAGAGTTCTCATCTGAGGAGAGAGTCAGATGGACAGGGCTCATTAGGATCTCTGAATTCGTGTTTGCTTGCTCGAGTGGAAAAGAAGTCTGGGGTTATCTTTAATACCCCATCCTGCCTCCCCCAAATGAATAAATAGTACATTGCCTCTTTTCCTGCAGAGTTGTTGCTTTCATTCATCCTGCTAATATCCTGAAGTTTACTTCTAACCTAGCAAAATCTGTTCAAAAGTGGAGTGTAGCAGCTGGTCAGTACTAAGAGGCGACTTTTTTTGCCCTGACAGTTTATCGTCTGCACAAACAACTTTAATGTCAGCTCCATGGCATTGAGTGAAATCACAGGAAGAGTGGCTGTACACGTTTAGGGTTGAATGTTTCAGTTCTCGCCGGTAAACCCAATGAATGAAAACATCTCTAGAAAATGACAATGTTACCCAATTGGGAAATAAGTAGAACCCACCCCGGATGCTTTTTTTCGTGTGGGTCTGTTAAGGTTTCCAGGAGTGTGTCTCTGTTTTCATGCTGTGTGCTGAAAGTTGTGATGCTGATAAATTACTTTACTCTCCATTACTATGCTATTATCTCTTATTCACTGAGCAACTGAGTTGTTTTTAAGCTTTTACCTTTCACTTCTTCCTAAGAACAACATAGTTAGCTTTAGTAGCACGGCTCAGATGTTATCAGTGAGGTAGTTCTCAATCATCTTTTCTTAAAATCACCTATTTGTAACTAAATTAATTTATGATCAGATACTCAGGTTGCTTGTAGAGAAGTTGATGGTAATGCTCTACCACCATGTATTTCTTAGAATTTGTAGCAGACTAATTTAAAGCCAATTGAAATGCAACTTACCTATTCTTACATTGTTGTTAAAGTAAAAATAACAGTATCCTATCTATTCATGGTTTTCAGCAGTCTTGTTTTTTCTACATTTGCTTCATTATTAATTAAATTAAGGAATATAGGTATCATCATCTAATTTCAAGACATTTTTTTAATGAGCAGTTTACTTATGTCTCTGTTGAAGTGTTTTATAGCATTGCATAAAATTTTTACAATCCAAGGGCTTGAAATGAGATTTGGACAGAACCACGGTGTCCTTCAGCAACTGCTGTAGGTATTTCCCAACACAATGCTTGGAAGTGCAAAAATAATCAAGTTATATGATGCCTAAAAGCCATGGTCAGTTATCATCTAGGTGATGGTCCCAACTTGATGTTTCATGGCAAGATACACTTTTTTTAGTCACCTGGAGAGTTTCACTTTTTAGTCTGGGACTGGGAGTAAGGTGTAAACGCGCGTTGTGAGGTCTGTGCTCCCTAGATTCAGAGTATTTCTGTTCATTATGCATCAGGTGTACCAATGGCAGGTACTTAAAACAGTGACATTAAATGTGCACCCATTATAAATCTGGTCTTGCGAATGGAATGAATGACCAAGTATAACTGAAGAATATTCTGCACTGACTATGCGTGCCATGTCTTGAAGCTGAATTTACTTGTAGACGCTGTGAGTGTGTACAGCGTGCACATCTCTAGTTCCTGTACCAGCGATTTCTGATGCGTCTTCCTCAGTCATTGTTCCTGCTGCTGGAAGAGGCGTTCTATCCTACCTGCAACTGCACGTAAATCGGGCTGACAGCAATGCTGCTGGGCTGGGCTTTGCTCCATGTCAACGCCTTAGAAAGGAGAAAAGGTTGGAGCTGTATGAATGTGAAGAGGAACATTTGGATGTGACAGCTCACATCTGAGTGATGTGAGCAGTAGTTTTTCCCTGCAGAAAGAAAGTGACGTTTTCAGAAGTATAATAAACATTAATGGATGTGGCAATATTCCCGCAGAAGCATTACTTTTACTTACGGTTTTCAAATGTTTGCTGGAGTTGCAATTCATGCCGTGCGTTAGGTTGGCAGCAGTGGGGAGATGCACGGAGGTGGCTGACAGAAAGCAAATGTTGAGCTGCTGCTCTTGAATGAGGACTAGATGAAAAGTCAAATTTTCTGCCCATCTGGGAGGGAGATGTCTCAACTCTTTAATGCTGAAAGCTGTACTTGTTTTGGTCAAAACTTGGTTCTTTAGAGGATGATTTTTGGTCTCTTTAAATTAATGGGAGCAGGAATTTTACACGCCAAGTTCACTTAGTTGGTGTGGTATGAATAGCATGAAATTGTTAAGGTTCAATATTGATAGGTACTGATGTGTTATTACAGGGACGAAGAGACAGGGAAAAGATTCGTGCAGTAGTTGTGATCAGTTTATGTAAAACAGTTTGTACCACAGTCCATCTTCCCCAATTTGATTTGAATACCCTAGGGAAATCTAGACTGAGGTTGTTTGTCATTAAGGATACAGGAAAAAATCAGATCTGAAATTTGATGACATAGAAGGAATGCTTTATTTGAGAGCTGGACTCCTAAATATACTGGAATCTCATCACTCTGACATGAAGACACTACCTATTTATATTTCATTTCAGGTTTTAGTGCATCGCGTGAGAATGTTTGTTTGCATCTTCGGCACTTGTGATTTATTGAGGGTATTGTTGCACGCTCTGTGATGATGTGGAGTGAGGCAAATAGGCCTGGTAGCTGAGGCATTTCTAGCCCATCTAGCGTGCACGCGCTTCTTCACAGCTCTCTGCTCATGGAGTGTAGAGTGTTACCTCCAAGCCAGCCGGGGTAGTATTCATCACAGCAGCTAGCTTTGGGTGTATGAAACAAATCAGCAGGTCAGCTTTGGAAGCAAGGAAGGATCCTGTCAGCTTGGGAGCCATCCTTCTTCTCTGTGGTTGTGTGAAGCCGTTCTGAAATGGGAGGAGCTGCCCTTTGCACAAAGTAAAGGGAGCACTGGTGCATGTGAGATTATGTACTGTGCTTGAACTTGGGAGCTCTTGGGTCCTGTGGGATGCAGTAATTCTGCAAGAAGAAAAACTCAAGTGGTTGAAGTCTTGAGGCTTTAACTAGCCAGCACTTGTACTGCAGACATTACTAGTAGATTTTATTCTTCTGCCACAGCTGAAGTTAAAAGCGAGCATAAACTAGAAATACTGCAAGCTGTTTGAAGTTTTCCATCTACTGGGCGCTCAAAATGATTGTTTCAAGAAATGGATGGTATTTTATACAGGTGTCTGGCACTTGAGGATTGTCCTTCTCAGGTGAACGTTTAATGTTACTGCTGTATCCTTATAATGCTTTTTTTGATTTGGGAGTTGAGATAAAAATAGTGTTGGATTCATGTTTGCAGTCAGGAGTAATAATTAAAAAAAGAACGCCAAAATCAGGCTTTTTTCTGTCACTGACTTCACTTTCAGTGCTCTAGCTATAAAAAACAATATAGTTGTTCCAGTTGTCATTTTAGTGCTGTAATCGGTGTTGCATCTGGAGAAGAGCAAGTTTGCAGATCACACCAAGCTGAGTGGTGCAGTTGATACAACAGAAGGAAGGGATGCCATCCAAAGGGGCCTGGACAGGCTTGAGAGGTGGGCCCACGTGGACCTAGTGAGGTTCAACAAGTCCAAGTGCAAGGTGCTGCACCTTGGTCAGGGCAATCCCAGACATGAGTACAGACTGGGAGAAGAACTCATTGAGAGCAGCCCTGCAGAGAAGGGGTTCTGGTGGATGAGAAGCTCAACATGAGCCAGCAGTGTGCACCTGCGGCCCAGAAGGCCAACTGCATCCTGGGCTGAGTCAACAGAGGCATGGCCAGCAGGTGGAGGGAGGCGATTGTCCCCCTCTGCTCTGCCCTCGTGAGGCCCCACTTGGAGAAATGCATCCAGGTCTGGGGCCCCCAGCACAAGAAAGACATAGACCTGTTGGAGTGGGTCCGGAGGAGGGCCATGAAGATGATGAGAGGGCTGGAGCACCTCTCCTATGAAGAAAGGCTGAGAGAGCTGGGGTTGTTCAGCCTGGAGAAGAGAAGGCTCCGGGGAGACTTTATAGCGGCCTTCTAGTACCTGAAGGGGGCTTATAAAAAAGATGGAGAGAGACTTGCTACATGGGCAGATAATGACAGGACAAGGGAGAATGGTTTTAAACTAAAAGAGGGGAGATTTAGATTGGAAGTTAGAAGGAAATTCTTCACTCAGAGGGCGGTGAGGCACTGGAACAGGTTGCCCAGAGAAGTTGTGGATGCCCCATCCCTGGAGGTGTTCAAGGCCAGGTTGGACGGGGCCCTGAGCAACCTGGTCTAGTGGGTGGCATCCCTGCCCATGGCAGGGGGGTTGGAACTGGGTGATCTTTAAGGTCCCTTCCAACCCCAGCCATTCTATGAGGAGGGCGAAGAGGCTGCTTGTTTGATGTGCTGCGAACTTCCACATGTGCCAGTTGGTAGTGACTACACGGATGGATAAGTAGGTGTGGTGTTACCGGACCTCTTTGCTCCAGAAACATTTTAGCGGTAGTCACATGTAAACAGAAATCCCAGGGCTGGACCCCCTGTCCCACGGCTGGCGGGGATGGCCCAGCTCAGCCTGCTGTGACCAGGTATGCCCGAGCCCGGCAGGGATGTGCCTGGCTTGCAGCCGGCAGCTCACGTGGTGCCGCGCCATCCCCAGCTGCCCGCGGGCTTGGGGATGGCCCCTGGCTGGGCCTTGGCACACGGGCAGGGTGTGCGGTGATGAAGGGACGTGGAGGTGTGCCTGCCTCCTTCCCTTGGCCACGGGTTTGGCTTTGGTTTTCAGGTTCCTGATTATTCCAAAGTTGTGCTTTTGCTGTGCTAGACAGGGTTTTTTTTCCTTTCTTCATATTGTGCTCACCCTCACTGCAAGTGGATGTTAATTGGACCACCACTATATGTCACTTTTGCTGACAGGCTGGCCTCCACAGACTTTTGTTACGTTGCAGTGCTGCGGCTGCTCTGCTTTGCCTGCAGACAGCTCAGGCGCAGGAGCTCGCAGATGCCTCTCGATCGACGCGGCCTCTGTGCGAGCAGATCAAGTGTTGCTCTGTGTGATCTTGTTGCATTCGCATCCTGGAGTTTCCTGCAACTGTGTCAATGCCTGCTTAACCGCAGATAAGTTTATTGTCTGCTTTTTGCAGTTGGCTGCTGATGAACTGAAAGGAAAATTAGAAGACGCAATAATATTTCTGTAAATAAAACCTGTGTGACAGCGGTGTGTGTGTGCTTCAGTTACATTTGTGTGGTGGCTCAGCATCGGTGACCTCAGCACTTCACCTGCTGGTGCCTGAGGAGCAGCCTCCCGTGCTGCACGTGTGGCTGCGCTCGTGGCTGGGCTGGCTTTAATGCGCCGATAGCCTTGGAGGCTGTCTAGCGGCTAACGTTTTTCTTCAAAACAAAAAGTTGACAGAAGAAGCACCTGGATTCTGTCTTTATTTAGGTCAGCACAAGTGCCCCGTCCTGGTTTGTGAGCAGCCTCTCTGGCTTCAGCGGTAGCTGATGCGGGAAGGCACGGCGCTGCCCTGCCATGCCGCAGGGCCGTTCTGAGGGGGCTGGCAGGGCAGCGCTCCCCACGTCCAGCGGGACTGTGTGGGACAGCACCCCAAGGTTTGCTTTGTTCGTGAGAAAATAGTCTGCCTTTTACTCTTTAACCTGGCAAGACGGCTGGAGATCTGTATTTCCCAGAAGAGTTAGCCGGTGCATGAGAGGGAATCGTTGTTGCTATACTGGTATATACCTTATAACATTGTTTTTTGTGCAGGAATGCAAAATAAATCTCTTTTTCTTCCTTTTTGTTGTCTTCTCTCCTACTCCTCCCCTTCCCCCCACCAAGCTGAGAGATGATAGGTATCTTAGACGACCTAGGTACTAATTTCTGTAAGGAGTAATACTGCCTTTACTTCTTCAAGTTTTGTTATTATTAGAAGTAACTAACTTTCTTAGATCAGCTAAGCGGGATGGGGAAGGAAACTATAGTTCCAGAAACATGAATATTTTGAATAAAATCTTTTCTTGCAGCTATTTTTTTTAGAAGATTTTTTTTTTGTATGTGTAATGTGTTTTTTCTTAAAATTTTTAAAGAAAAGATTTAGTTGATGGCAGTTTCAAACTAGATTTGGTTTCATAGCCTCAATGAGTTTGCAGAAAATGAGATGCTCAGTTTGGGAAGGGAATTATTTTGATTAATTGTGTTAAGGTCAGATTTGACAGATGAATTAATACAGAAAAGTGTCAGCATTGATGACAATATGATGTTCCTTTCCCATCTCTTGAGTGTGAAGGTTGATTTGAAGGAGGAAAAAACGAAGTTGAATTAGAAAACAAATGAACAATTTCTGCAGTGGAGTCCACTTGTAGTTACTGAAACCGGCTCTTGACAGTCTACTTCATTCTAGTTCTTGCATTTATTTTTGTATTCCTAAAGCTTGCTAAACACTTGGTTTGATGCTGTCTTTGTGGTTGCTCTGCCTGGGTACGGGTATAATAAGTGGTTTCCAAAACTGAATGCAGTGTTTCGGACCAAGTAGTAGTAAATGCTTTCTGTAATCTTTGGACTTACTTTTCCACATTTTAAGAGTCAATAGAACTTTCTGGATAAAGCTTGAAGGTAAAGCAGGCTAAAAGGAGGAGGCGAAAAAGAAGTGGAAGTACTTTATAGGGAAGGAGAGCGTGCTGGCTTGCAGTTCCCAGTGCTTTCAAACATCACTGCGGAAGGAAGTGGCATTTAAAGCTGAGACCTGATCAAAGACCAGGAGATATCTGTCACATGGTTAGCACTGCAGTGCTGTCTTTAGTTCAGTAACATTACATTACTTAACAGGTTATTCGTGGCTGCTTACGTCCTGCTCCTCTGTAGTCCCATCAGAGTCTTTTTCCCCTCTTCCTTATCATGTTTGCTTTCTGAGGAGAGCCTGAACTGAATTCTTCTGAATGGACCTATTGTTGCAGACGGTATTTTTGTTACAGTTGGTCCCTTTTTACTAATGGCAAGAAAAGAAACAGCCCTTTATAGTAGAATGGCTCCATTTTTGGTCCATTATAAACTATCCTTTGTGAAGAAAGTAGAAGGACTTCTTATGTTTCCTTTACCCATGTGCACTTTTTTATATGATAATGTAGTAAATGAATCGTATGTGCAGGTTCAGAATTAAAATGTGAGCCATGTAACAGTGATCCAGACGAAGAGTAAACACTTGTGTTTTATTTATGCTGTGCTAGAGACTTGGGAGTCATTAAAGACTGAATGGGAGCTAGGACGATAAATGTTTCACAGTTGTATACTTTTTCAGTAGAAAAAAGAATGAGGGAACAAGTTCTTGAATGGTGGTCTGAAAAAGCCATTTGGTAAACAATTGACTTGGGGTGTTTGCTTCTGTAATAGTTTGCTGTTAACTATCGAATGCGCTTCACGTAAAATTTTAGCAATAGTAAATTGTCATAACTTTTTTGCTTTTTCTGACACACTTTGCATAATGGTTTAATATACAGATAGTACAGTAAAAATAGTTTCATATCCCCAAATCTAGATTTACAGAAATAGTTTTGTAAGATTTTCAACGCCTCTGGTTAAGGTTTCTGTCTTCAGTGGTGTGTTTGGAGTGAAATGATGCCAACATTGTACAAATCATAATAGGTCTAAGGCAGTGATTATTTTTAACAAGCTTGCCATAGTAACATAGAAAGCAGAGTAATAAAAAATTGCTGTCATCCATTTTCTGAAATCTGAGAAATTTTATCTACTGTTTTTGTGGGTCCTTTCACCAAGAAAAAGCTTTTCTTTTAACATTGAGGTTGCCTTCTTAGCCTACTTTTGTAGGGAAAAATGTCCTGGAGTAAGTACACAGTGCATTTATATGTATGTATGTACACAGAAGGCTGCACACCTCTTGCTTGACACACAGGCAACGTGTTGAAGTAGAGCGTACAGCTCGGTTGGTCTAAGAAGAATGGCAGTGAGCATAAAAGTTGTCTGATGAACATTCAAAGTACAGTATGAATGCCAATTTTCTTGAAATTTCAAGTGGTATACCTGGGGAGCTTGACCGTAAGTACTGCGAGATGTGGCTGGAGAACCAGCGCAGCGCTGGGGCACTGCTTGTGTCCCAGCCTCGCACGGTTCTCTGCTGCGGGCCTCATGCTTGCAGTGCTTCTCTCGCCAGCTGGTTTCAGCGGTGTCTGCAGCAGCACGGCTAGCCTCATCGTTGGTGCAAAGCCTCCTGTGCTCTGGAGGAGAGAATAAGAAAATTACAGGGATCTGTAACAATCACAGTAGTAATATGTATCTTTTTTTTTGTATTGAGAAGTCTACTTTGTATATCAAAGTACACCTGGCAATCTTCTATGAAACCTGATTTCAGGGCAATGATCCTGAATTGCTGTTTGTGTGAAAGGTAAAGTGCGCAGAGGACCAGTTGTAGTGTGAAGTGTTCAGGCAGGATGGTATTTTAGTGAACTCAGTGCTGTTGTTGCATATTTATTAACTAAGTTCTGACTTCAGAACCAGGACATGAATTGGAGCAGTAAATGCTGATTACATTTGACAAGTATTTGAAAGCAGGAGCTTGCTGTCTCTTGGTCTCTGCAGGAAATAAGGGGAATGATGTGCCTGACCTGAAGTCTAATTCTGATCCAAAACAGAGCAGCGGGATGTAAGGAGAGGAGAAGAAAAACAAACAAAAAAACAAAACAAAAAAACCCATCGGTTTGACCTGTTTTTCTGCCTAGCCTAGGAAAGAGTGCAGTACCTGCAAAGACAGTCGTGCTCCCTGTCCCCTTTGTTAAGTAACAGGAGGAGCTGGGGCCAGCTCAGCTGCAAGGGTAGCCAAGCAGTTTTGCTGGGCAGTCATCAGAAGGTGAGTACGTGCGGGCTGCCCTCCTTGGCAGGTGTCCGTGTCGCCCAGACCCCTGGAAGGACAGGGAGGTGTTGTCCCCTCCTAGGCAAGAGCTGCAGATCCAGCCTGGGGACAATGGCGGCTGGGTGTTGGCTGCAGCGGGTGAGAGGAACAGAACTGGTGAGGAGCAGCCAGCAGCCCGGCCACAGGGGTGGGAACCTCCGGAGAGGCTGCTGGGGGTGAGCAGGGTCTGGTGGCTCGGGGTCGTGGAGGTGGCTGGCAGCAAGGACCTGCCACGCAACAGCAGGAGCAGTGTGTGAGCCTCAGGGTTGTTCTGTGAACTCTGCTCTGTTCCACCGTGGTGCACTTGTACTATCTGGACTTCTAAAAGTGGAAGTACTTCTTCTTAAGTTTTCTAGGGAAATAAAATGGTTTGGCAGGGCAAGACAACTTTTTGGGAACTTCACTGTAGGAATATTTCTAGATCTGCCCACCGTAAAGCTCAGACCCACCTTTTCAGCATACTTTGGTTATACATGTGTGATCTAAACAGGTGTATGCTTTTAATTCAGTCTCCTCTTCAATGGCAGTGTTGTCCACACAACCTTCTGAACTACTGAAAAGTCATCTTTTATTAAAGGTTGTTCCATTTCCCTCGATACGGAGGTACTTTGCTGGTGACCTGAATGGTCTTGAACCTGGAAAAGAAAATTTGTTTTTGTTGTTGTTGTTGTTGTTGTTTTTTCTTCCCCCCCACCTCCTTAGTGCTGCCTCCAAGAACATCTTCAGATTGCTGTTCCTGTAGCTTGTTATCTCATACAAGCCCTAGTGTAGGAGATCAAACTTTTTTTTTAGTGCTTCAAATGTTGCTGTGTGTATAATCATACGCATACGTTGTATGATCATTGACATGGGTTTATACTGTCTGTTTATTCAGACTAATTGCTTTTGACAGACTTTAATATAAAGATAGTTTTGAATCAAGAGTGGGTAGATGCGTGTTTGGACAGCTTGTTTCTTAGCAATAAGAAAGTTGTCTGAGCTAGAGACAGAACATAATATGTGTGTAAAGAAAAGAGTTTTTCAAGTCCTTTAAAAATAGGCTAAAAGGATCTTGTGACATGACCATCCTGAAACCTTGCAAACATCAGTAAAATGATATAAAATCCCCTTGTTTGAAAAAGCTAAGAACTGATTGCTTGACATTTAAGACAAACCTGCATTTAAGTTATTCACCTATAGAGTCTAGGAGGAAATATCTGTTGTAGACTCTAAACTTTTCAGGTGAATGTATTCTGAAGATTTGCCAAGATGATTAAAGGTGTGATTATGAAATCCAACTCAGTATGAATGTGGAAGGACATAGCTTGTGAAAACAATAACTTGGACTGTTTTTCTGATTAGAAAGTAAGAAATTGTTTTAGATGAACTTAAATTTTCATAGTAGTTTGCATTTGGAAATCCATAGGATAAATACATGTTTTTGTCAAGGTGAAGCGGTGGTGATGGGAAGAAAAATCCCAATATAATATTTTTTCCAACATTTAATGCTTTTTGGAGCCTGGAATTACCTTGTTGTTGTACTTTACTTCTGAATTGCAGTAAATGTGTTTTGTTGTGATTTGACAAAACCAAGTTCACTTTTCAAAAACTTTCATTATGTTAATGTGAGTTAAAACACTTGATTGATGTCTCTTTTATGCAGTGAATTACTTCAGTTTCTATGCTTTTCACATTTGAAAATAATAGGATGTTTTTTGTATAGAAGTACATATACATATATGTGTATACATATTTTAAGCGGAGTATTTTAACAGGGTTTTTGCAGGTGCCCACAACAGGCACTCAGACTTCCATCAGGAAGTCGGTCTGCTTAGAGGTAAATATATATAAGACCAAATGACTGTTCACTAAAAATATATGCTAAATGCTGTGTGATCCTTAATAAGCATGTCTAGAGCAAAGGAAGAATATTAAGTGATCATTCTTATGACTTTTCTGAAATATTAGTAGTCCTTGGCTGTTGTCATACTGTCTCTTAACCTTACTTTGTTAGTTTAGATTTGATACTTATTTTCTACCTGTATGTAACAAAAGGAAATAAAAGTATTATCTGAAACTGTGTGTGCTGTTCTGATTAGACACTTGGTTGCCGTGAAACAACTTCAGCAATCAATATGGTTGTAACAGTGCAAGTGAAAAATAGTGCTAGTGTGTGGCAAGAGAAGAGATGATATCAAATATGTTAGCAGAGGGAAGACCCACAGAATGCACGCTAGCTGACCCCGTAAAGCAAGGAAGAAAGATAACATGATCATATCAGCAGAATAGAAAAACGTACTGTTGGTCGGGATAAGCAAGTTGAAAGACTCTTAAAAATTATTCCATTTTCAAAGTAATGTGACTGGATGATTTGCCAATATAAAGCTATACCATCAATAAAGGCTCATTGATATGCTTAGCTTGGTTAAGCCTACGTTGAGCACGAGTAGGAGAGCTGCCGTGTCTTCTCCTGGGTGTTCCCAGGGCTTCTGGAACCAGACACTATGCTGCTTCTGTGCTGTTTTAAGCTGAACCCTCCTGACATCTCTGCAAACTCTGTGAAGCCTTGCTGCCTTCCTGAACTCGTGGGAAAGAAGCGGAAGAGATGTGGGAGAGCTGTGGGAAAGCTGCTTGTCTTCTCTTGCTGCAAGGTGGAGGTTACCACTTAGAAGCAGAAGGACCCTATGCTCCAGTGCAAGTCTCTCACCTTTTCAGCTAGTTTGGGTTGAAAGCACCAAGTAATCCTTGGTGACTTTATTTTAAGTAGGTAATGCTTGAGGTGGTCCAAGGCTGACATTAAATTGGAGACTTACCTACTTGGACATTTCGGCTCTGTGACATACTTTGGGGTTATCTCTTTTACTCTTTTCTTGCCCTCCCATTGGCATTTTCAAGGCAACCTGCCTAAATTATTGCAGCTGGTATTCTATGCTGCTGCTTTCAGCAATTGAACAGAGCTGGAAATGGGAAGGAAAATGTGAAGGGAGTCTTTGAAGGTGGAAGATAGGAAGACAGCTACAGGCTGCTGTAGAGTATCTTTCTCTGTACATGGAGTAAGAGCAGGGTTTTAAGGTAATACTTACTGTCAGCTGGAGAAGACTCCAGTATTGTGATATATTTTTAGTGGTACTGTTTCTGTCAACATGTCGGCATAACCAGTGAAGTGAAACTCAGTTGTACAAGACAACATGTCAGGTCAAAAGGTTTCTTGTCCCCAGATTGAGTGTGTGAAAACAAATGTGTGTGGCTTTCAGAGAGCACATTCTTCAGGAGAAAAAAAATCCAAGGAAGAGGCTGTGTTGCAGCTTGGGGCAACCGTTTTGTCAGTGAAGGTCATAAGCAATTTTTAACACCTGCAAATAATTCTGTGAGGAGAATTGGAGGCAAATGATCTGTTACATGTTGCTGCTCTGTAGTGTCCGGATCATGGGTAGCTTATGCTCCATACCTAGTACTCTGGTGAAATCCCTGATGAGGGGTCAGTATCCCTGCTTAGAGTCCTTAGGCATTACATCAAGTGAAATGAAATAAACATTATTTCTACTTTCACTGCACGTTGTGACCTAGCTGGTCTTGAATAAGAGTTGACAGCCATCAGGCTTCTTTCTCTATTAGTGAGTAGAAATAAGGTTGCTGTACTCCCCTTATGAGGCATCATTAGTGTTCAGTAGGACTTTGTATCATAGAGCTCCAGGCACAGTAACCAAATACAGATTTTTCTTCCCCCCTGTGGTCGCAGAATGCGTGACGTCTTTCACAGTGTGACTGGTTCTTGTTGCATCTCAACTGAGGTAGTGTGAGGTAGGAAAGCATTGTATTGTTTCTTCATTTATGACAGTAGTTATTGGGATGCTACAGCTGATGCGTTTTTAAAAGCAAGATGTTGTATTAATCTTCCAGATTATTCAGTGAGAAGAGAAATAAAAATCCTTGCAAATAAGCCAGTGTTTGGAAGATTTATGTTCAAAGTAACAGTAATATAATGGAGATATTGGCAAATGAGACATTCGTCTTGTAGTATGTGGTTCCAAAATGATTAAAGAAACTGGAGATTTTCTCTCCCCTTGGGAGAGGACTAATGCATTTTTGTTTTGTTTCTTAATGATCTGTGGTGATTTTAGTCTACTTATTGGTGAAGAAACAGCACTTTGTCTTTATTAAGTCTTCACGTTTGGATCAGATCTTTCATATCTGATAACAATAGTTATCAATAAATCTCATCTGCATCTTTTGAGGATCTGAAAGTGCCTCTGAAAGTTCATCTTAACCTCTCTTTCATAAGTCTGTTAAATTCAATTAGTGCAAATGTGAAATGGTCTTTAAGGAGGCTCCTTTTGAATAGAATACTTTTCATGAACCTTCAAGTCAATTGCATGTGAGTATCTCTCTTCTATTCTTACTTCTCAGGATTGAGTGCAACTGCTGTTAGTGATTGGACCTAGCAGAGCTCATGAAGTCCTTAGTCTTGTTTTTAAAACAAACAAACAAACTGAATTTTGCCATCTAGTTCACCTCTCAATCAGTATTTTTATTATTTTTATTTTTATTTTATTTGAGACCCTAGTACAGGCTCTTGTTAACTACAACTGCATGTCTCTTGGAAAAGCAAGAACTGTCTGGCACAGTTTTTCTCATGTTTCAGAGAAGTTTTGCGTTAACTAAACTTGCAGGAGATCTCTGCTACTGTGTTATATTAGAAAGTAGTAAGAATAGCACACAGGAAGAAAGCTCATAGGTTGCAGGCTTTAGTTCCCCCCAAACCTAAGCAACAGTGTTGCAGGTCATGGTACTTGGTAGTACTCAGAAAGATTAGAAAACCAGAACCCATGGTGATCACGTGCAGTGTGAACAGGAAAGAATGAGAAAATCACCTCCTGTGCCATGTTTTTAGTGTTAAGATAATAAGAACCAAAATAAAGAAACCAGTAAGAATTCTTGTAAAGAGTTGCTGTGGAAGAATTTAAATGAACCCTGTGTCTTTAAAACATAAATGCTTTTAGGAACCAAATGGTTTTGGGAGATATAGTTAAGGTATGAAAATTGAAGTGCATGAATCAGAAAAAATAAAACATTTCTGTAGCATTTGACTTCATGTATTGATTGGAATTTCTTCTTTTGTCCTGTATTAATGTGCTTCCTGCATAAAAATTGCTTTTTTCTTCTTGAATTGCATCATGGATTTTGGAAAGTCACAGGTTTGTCATAATTAGCTTTTTCTCTGGTTGTAGTGTCATCAGAAGTTTATTTGATTCAGGGCTGATAGAATTCCAGTTTTGGGTGGGTTTGCTTATTTTTTCTCAGTTAAAGAGTTGTGTTCTGTAGAATAACTGGCTTGCACAATAACTCCTTCAGTTTATTATTTCCAATAAGATTAAGACTCCCAGTTTGTGTGATTTGCCCTTTTAAGTCTATCATGCTCGTGCAGAGGGTACAGATAAACCTGTTGAGTAATCTCTGCTCTGAAGGAAGACTTTTTGATGTGACCCGTTGTGTAGTGACCATTGCCTAGCCTACTAAGCAAAGCTTTGTTGTTTTTTCTGTGAGGGCTTCCCTTGTATCTTCATCTGCTTGTTCTTTTCCACTCCTCCTGTTTTTGCTCGTGAGTCCTTGGAAGAAAGAGAAGCTTGTTCTTGACTATGAGCAAAATGATGTGAAATTTGTGTCTATGGCACGTACAGTATAGTAGCGTTTCATGAGTAAAAACATGCAGAGTGCAAATTGCAGGACACCTGAAATGTGCCCTGTTGAGAGAGTGATGCATATTTTGATTTTATTTCCCCCCCTTAAAACTGTAGAATTCTTTGCCTTTCTCTCTTAAGCAATTATGAAGGTCTGTTTCTTTATTACTTAGTTTTTTTTCATTAATATTTTATGTATGCAATAATGATGGACTTGTTTTTGTTGTGCTAGATGAAATTAAACAAGCAGTCGTTGTCTACTAGTCAGAATGTAGATGGCAAGAGAAACGGCTTCATCTCCCAGGACCATGAGAGTTGGGCATAACATCAGAGGTTGAAAGCCAGGCTTTCTTTCTGAAGTGTGACATGATTATTATGAAAAATATGATAATACTTACTGTTATTATGAAAACTTGTACTGAACACACAGTATCTGCTCAAAAAGAGCATCTGGGTGCAGAACGATGTAGGAAAAAAAGCTCAGGTCTAGTGGGACAGTAGGGTTTGGGATTTTTGTGAGTAACAGGTAACTGTTAAGTACCCTTTAATGTGGAGCAGGATCTTTTTCAGCATAGGATGCCTAGTAATGCTGTACTAATTCCCTTCTTGTCACAGTATTGATGCTATGTGGAGGTAGAATTTCATTCCATTTTTACTGGGGGGAAGGATTGAAGGTCTGGACTGTAAGTCAACTTAAAGAGAATCAAAATCTGTCCCAACATTTGACTCTGTCACGTGACGGCTAGTATTAGGCCTCCATATATACCTTGAAAGTAATCCAGGTAATTCACTATGTTGTTGAATCCTAGTGTTGACGGATTAGTTCCTTCTGGCTTGCTCGTAGGGGTGTGTCTGTGAGCTTAAAAAAAAGGTTTCTCTAATTAGAGACACATTGGCATCCTGGGTAGCGTAATACCTCAGGAAAGATCTTATGGAAGTGTTCTTCCTTGTAGCAGTGACTTAGTCCTCACCTTGCCAAACCCTAATGGTTAAAGTCAGTGAATGCCAGAAATGTCTTTATTCATTTTCACATTGTGGAATGAAGTTAGGAAATCAATAATAATTTTAATGAGCCAACCAGTCAAACAACTTGCAGAGAAGAATTAGTCACAGGCTGGCTGGGCAGAGAACAGTCCTGCATCCGATGAAGATGAGGAGGATGTTTGGCATACATATGAAGTGCTGTAATAGTGCAAAACAGCTGAAACACTATATGTTTAAACTAACAAGTTACATCAGACTTCTCACACGGCTCTGTTCAGATGTTTGTGGTTCATCCAAATGGCAGGAGTGGAGGACACCGTTCTGGGTATTCTGAGGAATAATATAAGCGGTGTGGTCTGTGGAGCAGTTACTTCAGCAGTGTAGGCTGTGCCTCCATGTTGAGGGTGGATAACAAACTGCAATTTATTTTCATTATTATTTTACATACCAACCTCAGAGCTTCATTTGAAATTCAGTTGATGTAGAGCATAGGTCCTGTCTCACAAGCAAAATGTCAGCTCTTCTGGCCACGGGGAGTTTCTGCTCAGGTTCGTCAGACTGCACCAGGAGAGAAATCTGCTGAGCAGATGGGCTGCTGCTTCTCTTCCTCCTTGGAGGAGCTTGCAAAGCATACTGTATATTTCTTCCACTGCAGTAATCTGTAGGTTTAGAGTAATTAGTTCAGTAGTTTAGTGTTGTCTTCCTACATTAGGAAAATTATTTAAACCTACAGTATCTCCCAAAACTGTAAAATCTGGTATCTCTTTTTCAAGGAAGTTTGTTTCAAGAAAATTCACATGCTTTGTACCCTTCAGCTCACTTAACTAACTAATATATTGCCAAAAATACAGGATCTTAGCTGTGTGTAATAGGTCAGCCATATGAGAACGTACTTGGAAGGCCAACTACTTGAGTATTTGTGTTTCCCTGCCCTTCCTTTTCCTCCCCTTCGGTTCTGTGAGTTGTTGAGTACTAATAAATTTTACGGATTTGAGGTAAGATGTTAACATCACTCAAACAGATTAGCATCCCCTTACGAACTATCCTTTTGCGGCTCAGCTTTAGCAGGAAAAGTTCAAAAAATAAATTAGCATTAAAAAAAAAAAAGGAAAAGCAAAGATGACATATAAAAATTCTTCTAGCATGAGAGGCTTACTCAAAGTACTGGAAATGTGGTAAATGAGATGTGAAACTATTTTTAAATCAACAGCTACTTCAAATGAATTCCTGAAAACTGAAGACTGCTATTCTATTAAAAATAAGTCAATAAATTACAGAGCACTGACGTTTGAGCTATAGAGTTCATTTGAGAAACTGACATTGCACAAATATTAACTTGTTTATCAAATTTGTCAAACTAGAATTGTTCCTCAAACAATTTTTGACCTGACAGATACAATTTAAATTTGTTTGATGGTATGGACTCAGGCTTTGCATATAATTTTCCTTTCCACATCCTTCCCGTGCCCATGTGCATTGAAATAAGTTTAAAATATAGTTTACACCAATTTAGGATAACCTTTTGCAAGAAAAAAGTGCGTTAATATAAGTGAAAACTAGATCTTATTTTAGGGCTTTATTAATGCTTCCTCTCACCTTGTAGTTTAAACTTTATAGGAGTGAGTTTTATGGGTATAGTAAGAATCCAAAAGTTATTACTGAGCTTGGAATACTTACTTCTGTAGTCAGTTGTGGTACTATGAAATGTACTCTTCTTCTTTCTTGTACTTCATGTGTTTATTTCAGGTAAAATAAGTGATGGCTGCTCTGAGCATGGAAATAAAAAATAAAATACTGGAAACAGATGGTTTTCAATAAATGTACTTTAGCCCAAAACTTTAGTTCAGTTCTTTAAAATAGTCCCCTGTTTGTTTTACAGTAATGACAGGCTTTCTGGTGATTAGTTCAAAAGCAGTGTGTCACAGCCTTTCTGCACATGTAGATATACCAAAAGAAATAATAACACTTGCTATATTCACTAGTATCATTAAACAGTTCTCTCAAACTTGTGCACCTGCTGCATTGCATCTCTTTTTTCACAAGATAGAGGATATTTAATTGCTTTTTTTGTTTCTTGTTTACCCTGCTGCTCTTCATCAACGTATAATATAGACATCCAATGCCTGAAGACTGATTCAAAATCTAATTGAACAGCTTGGGAGCAAGGTTGGCTTTCTCTTACTTCTACCTTCTTAACGCATTTTTTATTCAGCTCATAAAATCTTGGTTTTTTTTTTTTCTTCAAGATTTTTAGTTTGTGCTGCATTAAATGTAACGCTTCTTGAAAGTCATTCCAATCACGGATATTTTAGGTCTCCAAAAGAGACCTGGTGGTGTCTTCCCCGCTCTCGGTCAGGTGCTTGCTGCGAGCGCGTGGACGGGCAACGTGGCTTTTTCCACTGATGTCACCAGCGTGAGGTGAGAGCTGTGAAGGAAGAGACCCAAGGCTGCGGTGGGGCACAGTGTCACGGGCATCGCGTTGCTTGCCATGGGTCGGTCTGGGTGTGACCCAGGCTGTGCGGAGACTGCGGGGAGCCATGGGTTTGGGGGATTTTTTTGGGGGGGGAAACTGTAGCGATGGTGGTAGGCAAGAGACTCCTTGATGCTGTACTTTTAGACAAATCTATGCTTAGTGTAGCTATTTATTAGTCTTTTTAATGTATTTGTACAGCTGACACAAAAATGTAACTCATGTGACTTGCTGGGAGTTCCCCATCCCCGTCTTTTCCCTTGATGTTTCCCTCTGGTATATGACCACCCTCTGGGATGTTGATTTTTTGTAGCTGAATCTTAGTTCTTAAGCCTCTGTCGCAGGAGTGTGGAAATGTCTGTGGAGAGGTTTGAAAGGCTGTGCACACAGACAAGACCCTCACTGCACTCGTGATTCTCCATATCGCTTCTTACTGTTTTCAGGCGCCCTGTTTGGGGAAATCCCTCCTGTCTTGGATGTGTGCTTGCACACGTGTATGCAAGTTTGTTCTTCGTTTCAGATACGACAGGGAAGCTCCTAGAGAAGTCTTGCAGTCTTTTGAAAGCACTTGTCTGTTGGGTTGCTCAGCTCTTTGGGGAGAGGTTAATTGATCTGTGAAATAGCCTTGCAAACTCAGCACTTAGTCCTTGCGGGCTTTTTGTTTGTTGGTTGGTTTTGATACTTATGTTGGTTTCGGGCTCGGCAGGTGCCTGGACCTGGGTTCAGCTGGCATCCTACTGGTACTTGGAATAGGACCTGAGGGAGGTTTTAAACGTAAGACATGTGGAATAAAAATGTTATGTGCCTCAGGAACTTGTGAAGGCTATGAGTGAGGAGAATAGTCGGCTGCCAGAAGATAGCTTTGAGGAAAATATCCTCTGCAGCCTGGGGAACGGACTTGCTTTTTCATGTGTTTGTGGAGCAGGCAGTTCTTGAACTGCTGTGGAAGAGTGGGCAGGGTGCTGCTGTGGTGCCTTTTTGGTCTGTTCATGAAGCAGGGCAGGAGAACAGCACGCGGATATTTGCACTTGCGTTAACTATACCCTGTTTAAGCCATGTAAAGAATCTATGACTTGCTAGGAGCTTTTCAGTGAAGTTTGTTTCTCAACCAAGTTTCAGGTGCATTTCAGTTCACTCAGTGCTTGAGCATCTCAAAAGCGAATGGCTTTTTGTAAAGGAGCCGTGGGTCTGCCCAGGCTTTTCTGTAGCTGGGAGGTGGCCCTTTCCAGTCGTGTTTGCCAGAAACATTTGTCTTCCACGAGGGAGCAACTGTGTGAGCAATTTTACTGAGCAGTTAGTAAAATGTTTTTTGACCTATTTCTGCAGGCTATCGACAACAGTAATTGCTGCTACTGTTTCTATATTAACGTTGTACAATAAAATCTGTTTCTAAATTATTCATGCTGATTTTGACAATCTCTTACTCTTGTGACACTGTTCCTCTCTAAGGAGAAGTTGGGAGATGGAAAATTTTCCTTGCTTTTGGCAAACAGCCATCTTTAAGTTGTGAGGAGACAACAGTTTGGTATTTCCTCTTTTTCTAATTTGGGTTTTGGCCTGGTATCTCTTCCTTTCTTGTAGATGTTAGCTTATCTAGATAAGCAGGTGTTTTAAATATATTTTTTAAAGTGTTTGTGTTCCACATAAATGCATAATAAAACTCTAGAGGAGAACTAGTATCTTTATGGCTTAAATATTAAGTCCAGCTGTCCATATTCTGTGAATTTGTGAAAAATGATAGTTAACCAGTGGACAGGAGGCCCCGGATTTCTGTCTAGTGACAAGAGCCTGTATTAGCATGACATTTGCCCAGTGTGAACTTCTGGGCTTCTGGGGTTCAACAGTGATCTTCACTTATGGGATGCAGAGCTCTGAATCTTTGCAACCATAGTCCAAGTACTAAAGCACATCAACAAGGCTATCTCCTGTTTTGCCCACTAAATATATAAGGGCAAGCAGAGAGTCCTTTTATGCAGACTGTTTTTGTCTGGTTTGTTTGTTTGTTTGTTTTCTGGAAAAATAACTATGAGCAGCCACACTTCAAAGACAAGATTTCTTTTGTTTTGTTAATAGTCATAGAAGAAGCAAACTGCTTTGTGTGCGAGTTGGTGCTGCTTTAGTTTACAAGAAACCTCACATTTCAACGTGAATGTGGTCCAAGTGTTTGGAGGAAGTGTCGGTATGGTCTGGAGGGGTGACCTGCTACTTGAGTGTGTTTATTCTTCACAATATTTGGACTGCTTTTTGATTTTTATCTTCAGCAGGAGTTTTTCAGCCTTGGAGCTACATTGCTTGCCTTCTTGGTTGAAGGGCTGGAACTGGTGTTAGCATTACGAGTGGAAAGCAGGGTGATGTTATTCTAATCACCTCCTAAAATGAGGATATTTGTTGTTCTTGAATAAGCTGTAGACATGGGGGGTTGTTATTGACTGTCCTCACTCTGAAAATAATTGCAAATGAAACAATTTTGTACAAATTAAAACTGCGTGGAAGGCTTACGATAGTGGCTTCAGGTTAGCGTTTGCAGAATAAAACAGCCTAAATCAGGGACTTCTGGGGAATGCTTTTTGATGTTTCAGTGTTTAATAAATAGCACATACAAGGTCTGATGTTTATTTTCGTATTTTGTTGTAATCCTTCTTAATTATAAATTAATAGCATAGCTATCTGCATTGAAGTTGTGTAACTTCAGTCTATTGATGGAAAACCTCTTGAGGTAAAACCTTGCAGCCTGTATTTTTTTAGTGTAACCTTAATTGTGAACAAAGCCAACACTTGTTGAAATAGGGATTATAATGAACTGTTAGCAAATACACTTACTTTTGTAGTTGCAGAAAGCAATGACAGTGAATGAATGAGCAGAGGGCTGTACTTAAATAATGGTGCTTGATTGAAAAAGACTTTTCTGTTAAGATGAAATGATAAAGAGCTAAAAAAAATCCTAACCTTCTGTGGAGTATTCCTTTTTTTTTTTTTTAATGTAGTTAGATAAACTTCTTTCGGTCCTTTGTACTCTGCTACCAAAAGCCTTTTTAAGTGTCTTGGAAATCATGTAAATTGTATCCAGCATGCCCAGTACCCTGAAGAATCTGCACCTCTTCTGATACATTTGTTACCGGATCAGAAAGAGGGGAAATCAAAGGGATATTTATATCACATCTTCACCTGGGGAGGAAGTAGTTTTCCTTTCTCACATCTTAGTCTTAACACTTGCATAATGTATTTTTTTTTTATTGTATAGTAGTCAATATTTTAGCATCATATACATACTTGGAATGATTGCTTTTCCTCTCAAAAAACCCTGAAAAATACCATGAAGCACCTATTTTTAGAGACAGGCTTTAGTAATTAAACTACTTCATTTGGGTGGCTTTGCCAGAACTCACCTTGTTTTGTCCTAATTTGATTAGGCTTGTAAATATTCGTTTTTTGACACAAGGTAATTGGAAAACAGGTGGATTATACCCCTTTTGTTTCATTATCCAAAGCATCATGCTTAGAATAAGCAGTTATATACCTGATGAGCTTGCTTTTACGGAATAATTTTCTGATCCTAGCCTTTAGCATTTATTGGTTTTTTTTTTTTTTTTTAATGTAATCACCTAATGAATGAGTTCATATTGTGCTTTCTCCTTGAGAGCAGGCAAAATACCTTTCAAGTATAGGCTTCCAGTATTTTAAATTTCTTTACTGTCAAATATTTTAAGTACTCCAGCATTTAGCTGCTCATAAAGGAAACCCAGCAGGGCAGTGTGAAGGAGGATGTCCAATTCTGGAAGAACTGAGTATTGCGACTGAAACACAGGCTGCTGAAATGCTGTAAGGGAGAACCTGCTGTCAGTGTTGGTCATTACCACTGTGACACACATCATATCCTTCCTTTCAAAACTTCACTTATTGTTACAATTCTGCAATTTATTAATAAATGTATAACCAAATTGAATAATTTTGTTTTCTGTATCAAAAGCATCAGGTTGGTGCTTTAACAACTTGTGACATTAGACAAATATTTACGCAGAGCTCTTAAGGTATGGTCAACGGAGGTAGTTTTTTTCAGAATCATGAAGTTGCCAGTTTGCAAATTTAGGTAGTTTCCATTCTAGAAATTTGTCTCTGATGGAGATGTCTTATTTATAAATGTGATGAGTAGTGTTTTATTTGGTCTTTGAAAACTGTGGATGTACTGTGAAAAAATGAGCATGTCTCTTACAGTTAACTGGAGACAGCGTGTTAATTGGTCTAACTGTTATTTAATAATTTGCTGAGAGGCAGAAAAAAGCACATGCTACTTCTCCGAGGTCATATGCAAAGTAGACAAAATAGTATGTGATTACAGTTTCATAAATATGCTCATAGTTTTCACTTTTGCAGAATACTAATAAAACAAATAGTTGCCGTTAATGTAATTTGTGTTGCATGAGTTATCCTTTGGGAGACTAATCTGCCCTTGAGCTTTAGGATTAGTCAAGGAGAGATTTCCACTGCAGACATTGTTGTAAACAGCTGGACCATAGCTTTATGTTATTCAGCATTACTGTATAGAAGCTGCTTGTCTATGTAGATCAATGCTTTAGATTATTTGACTGTATTGTAAAGCAGATAATTTTTCTTGGCAGGCAATGAATGTAAGTGAATTAAACCATTGGCTATGAAGAAAATTTGAAAGATGCATAAAATTCCCCCCCAGTTTGTGTATTCCAGCTGGATATACCTTTTACATGACCAGTGATTTATGAATTCATGTGTTTTAAGTGTTGTGGCAGCCTGTGTGGGATAAATCACTGACTGCATCTAGTTTTTCTTCTCATTTCACTCTCTTGCCTTTTTTAGGTTGGTTTTGATTTTTCTGTGTGTAACAGTTTTAAAATAAGTGCTACTTTTTTTTTCCTCAGGTACTGTTGTTCAGTCCTTTTTGTGATGAAACTGATGTTGGATGTTGTCTGTTAACGGAGAACCTAAGGAACCATTAGCGATTTTATCAGCAACTTGTGCAGACTAAAGACTCCCTTGAAATTAGTTGTTATCTCATCTTTTGTTTTTAGCTTTGCTGTGATAGTGAAGCATCATCACAATCCAGTCCCTGGGGGAGGGGGAGGGGGGAACAAAACTATTTTTTCCTCAAAGTGCTATGATGTTTGAGGTCTTCAAGACAAACTTGATGGGAAGGGAGATGGTGTGAATAGAGTTGTTTCTTTCTCTTGGTGTGATAAGAAGTATGTAAGTGACTCAGTCACTTGTCTGGAGGTCTTTGGGACAGACCCACCAGAAGTTTCTAGCACACCTTTCATTCCCTGGAAAGCTTTTCTAGCACAGTCCTAATATAGTTGGGGTGTTGGGTGAGGTTTACTCTTCAAATGGCAACGTAGCCTAGATGTACAGTAAGTTTGTCAGCTGGAAAAGGTAAGCGGTGTTTGGTGTTCAGAGGTGTTAACTTTGAGGGGAGACAAAAATCTGCGGCAGAACCTGCCATGAGAACCAAAGCTGGAAAATCTGTGCAAACCCACAGGAAACATAGGTGATCTTGTTACAATACCTCTTACTGGTTTTTGTGCTTTTTCCTACTCATAGATGCCATGCCGAGCGCATTATCAGAAATGCAGTGCAAGGTTGGAAACTGGCATGCAGCCCTTATCAGCTCGAGATTACTTTCATATTGAAGCTTTTAAAACATAAGCAACATAAGCTGTGTAGGTGGCAGAGACCCCAAGTGAAAGAGGAGGCACAGGCAGTGAGAATCGGAGACCCCCCCCACTGTCAGTCCAACCCAAAGGCACCTGAGAGGCTTCACGGCTCTTGTTTTCTCACCTCATATCCATCAGACTCAAAATTAAATTACAACAATGCCTTCTTGAATTCATTGCTTACATTACTGGTCTTATTTAGGAATGTACCCTGGATTAAAATAGATCCCATAAAATAAAGGATATGAGGACTGATCCCTTCCAGACATCTCCTTCAGCATGTCTCTTGGGAATGCTCTATGGTGGGCACTGGCAGCCTGATGCATCTTGCTGACAGGTTTTCGTTTGCTGTTTTGCTCTGGTAAAACAACAGAAGGCTGCTTGTTGTATAGGCTTGCCATGTAGGACTGCATAGAGAAAAGGGACGGAACCGGAAAATGTGTTATCAGAGCCGTTCTTCTTAACCAGTTATGCTAAATAACAGATACTAATTTTGGACCAAGTACATAATGGATTTTTAGCTTTATGGATTTCAGCTTTTTGCCTGTGGATTTTATTGCAGTCAGAAGGATTGCATAGGAAAACAACACATCAAAGAGTGTGATGCAATATATAGCTTAATGCTGTAGTTGGATTTTTTTTTTTAATGCTATGATCACTGTCAGTCACTGTTTGTGACAAGTTAGCTCTTGGGGGGAAAAAAGGAGTAACAATGCTGAAACACTTGCAAAATGGGGTGAAGGGAAATCTTGTATGCTCTTAATGAGTATCTTGTTCAGGTGTCAGCAAAAGGCCCATCAGAAGCTCTAAATCTAGGTTTCATACAGCCAGGGTCAGATCTGCTAACACAGTCAGCCTTTGCCTTCTCATAAAGAAATGTTGTTAGGATTGACTATTGAGTTTTGGCCATCACCTCTGCATAAATCCTCCATCCACATCAGCTGTTTCTGTGGATTTTGCAGCAAATAATTTCTTGAAAAGCAAGAAGCTGCCAGTTTTCAATCAGAAAAAGTGTCATAGCAGATCAACTTATTATTTTCTTCAGAAATGAAACATCAGATGGCAAAAATCTTGGATTAGAAGTGTATTTTACAGAAAGAACAGAGATGGCACAAAGGCTGTCTCAAAAATTAGTCTATTTTCTTGTTAAAACTTTTGCAGTGGAACTGCAAGTTTCACAGATACCGTGCTGAAAATGCGATGTATAAAATTGTTGGTTATTACTAAAGTGAGATGCTTTTAGTTTAAATACCAAGGCGGCACTGTGGTAGCAAGCGCTTACCTTCAGATATTAAATAGTTTAATATGTTTTTTTTTTTTTTTCCCCAATGTAAAATCTTTAAAAAGGTGATATTTCCACTCCAGTTGTTTGTTTGAAAGCTTATATCTCCAAGCTGGCGATATGACAGACAAATTAATTAACCTGCTATCATTGCTTAAGGGCACTGTAAAAGAGTTCAACTTTGGAAGCTGAGATTTGCATTATTCATGATCATGATCTAAGTGCTGTACTTCTGTTTACAGTGTCTGTTAATTGCTCCTGTATTTCTTTATGATTAGAAACATTTAGCTGTCTTAATCAATAAAATGAAGTGCTATGCTGAGCTGTTAATTAGTATGGCCCTGTCAGCTAAAAATACAGAAAGCTAAATGTGCTCATGACTTGCTTTAGTAATTTGATTAAACTAGGAGAAGTCTTGTCTCTTCTGAAGGGAATGAGGTTTTAAGTAGACAGTCATAGGTTGTCATGTTAGAGTTAAATTGATGGCACTCCGAGTAAACTGCCACATGTTTTTTTCCAATCTTAGCTGTCTTCCTAGCTAAGGGGAAGAAAAAAATGTCAGAAACTTCCCTATTTTAATCTCACAAGGCAAAATCTCCATAAATTTGCAACTTAAACTTTTTTGGCCAGAATCATAAAATCTGCCATTGTATAATTGTTGCATGTAATTTATTCATTTAATACGGATACCTGTTGGATAGGCTGATGGAGAAGTTTGAAAGTATCTGTGAATGGAGATGATGTCGCATGTGGAATGACTCACTTCTATTTAATCTGAAATTTTCGTAGGGTTATGTTGCATCTGTAAAGAAAAAAAATGTTCATTTGGAGGATTTTCTGGAAGTATTTGTTACAGATGCATCATGTTTCGGGTGCTTTCTGGAGTTTCTTAAGTATCCATGTAGTAGTTCTGCTTATCAAGGCAAGCCAGATAATGTGTCATCCGTTATTGGAAAAATTTCTAATTACCCACTGGAAGGACAGTGATGGTTGACTGTTAAATCTTAGAGTTGATTAGTTCCTCAGTAGAAGAGAAGCTGAGATAGTGATGGGAAGTCGCTGCCAGTAGAGGTGTTCTTGCTTTAATTTTTAAGCTAAATAATAGTAAAATGTTAACATCTTAAAGAAGACAAGAAACTAAATGTTCTCTCCTTTTCCAAAAAAGAGAAAAAAAAACAACAAAAAACTGGAATACTTGTTTGAATTGTAGTGTTTTAACTTGCAATGTTAATCTAATATGTTAGGAGTCAACATCTAACCACCCTAATGTTTCTTGGTGTAATATGTTTTATCACTGTAGACATATAAAATTCATGATGCTCTTTTGGGGTGTAGGGGGCTGTTTAAATGAAGAGAGGGGAAATTAAGGTACTGGATTTGCATACCTCTTTTAAGACAGTCTTCAGTTTTTCATGGATTTTTAAAATGTTTTTAATTTTTCCCTTGAGAAGCCTTCTAGCTAAAAAATTAAAAGCTAAAAGTAGATATTTAAACATAATTGCATACTCTACCGTACCTCAAATGTGACAGGCTCACTTTTGAGCCATGAGGGGCCATGAATCCCTATTGACTTCTCTCATGACAAACATTACCTGAAGAGGAGCTCTATCTTTGCATTGTGTTTCTCAGATGCTAAAATTGAACCGAGTACTTTCAGTGGTATACATTATTGGGCAGACAACACCGAAGGGCAGGACAGGTGAAAAGATTATCTCCTGATTTGTGTTAATGATGTGGTCCTGTGGGACGGTGTCAGCTAATCCACCAGCCCTTGCCATACAGAAGGGGGAAGGATCATCTCCTCTCTCCTTCCTTCCTTCCACCTACCTCCCTGCTGCTGCTCCTGCATGCCACACGCTGTCTCTAGCGCTTGTGATCGCCCTGGGGCCGAGTCTGACAACCTGGGAGAAAGCTGGCCCAGAGGAGAAGGAGGGAGTTGGGAGAAGACCAGGACTTCCTTCTGTTGGGGTCATTGAGTCGCTCATGGTAGAGTCCACAGGTCTTCTCAGTGGAGATGCAGGAAGCTGGGTCGAGCAGAGCCAGAGGGAGGATGGGGAGAGACCCCTCAGGCACCTCGTGACAGCAGGTCACTCAGGTTAGTTTGATCCTGGAACCTCAGCCTTGTCATGCGAAATGGAGAGAGCTAGACAAAGTACAAGGGTTGTCTGTGTAACTTTTCGTGTCCCCTTCTTAAGCATAGGCATACTATGGGTTTTCTAGCAATTCATTTAGTTTTATTTTTCTCAAAGAAATTGGAGCTTTCAGAGTAGTGCTGGTGGCTAAGGTGCAGGGAAAGGCGCAAAAGCAATAAGTTGGAGGACACTGTGGGTATTACAATGATGATATGTTTGGCTTAAACGTACCAAGGGGACTTCTCTTAGTTTTATTTCAAGTGTAAAATAAGTGTTTAAAAATAACAATGTTAGTGTAGCTTCTCCAGTCCTATCAGCAGTTGTCATTTTATTTTATGACATTATGTTGCACAAGATTTTGCAAACGGTTTTCCACTTCTGTTTGGACAGCAAGATAGTCTTATTTTTTTTTTCAGAATGGTAGATAAGGCAGAGGAGGGTTAGCTCAAAAACCGAAGTCATACTGTTGTTCAAGTTTCTTTTTTTATGAATGAGGATGGTGTAAACATCCTTTCATGTGTACATTTGTGTGTAACGATAAGCACCAATTTCAATGGACTGTGGGGTGGAAGGATTTTAAGTTTGTGGTATGAAAAACTCCACAGAGAACTGATAAAGGAGTAAGGTGCGTCTGGGTTGTGTGAAATGTTGTTCTGCCACAGGAGTGGCACTGAAGAGGTTGCCTACTGGGGCTTGTTGATGCCTACTTAATTTTTCAGCCTCTTCTAATCTGGATTGTGATTTGTGCAGTATGATTTGTTCCCATTCTTGGTTGGAAGCAGATTCTTTGACTAGTGTTGGCTGTGTGCTTCCCATCATGGTCTTGCCAGACATTTTACTCACTTTACAGTTATGGTAGACCTGCTGATCCTTTTCAGCTACTGATTTATATGCTTTTAAATGGCTTTTTACTCAGGCAGCATCTCGAGATTGATTTCAGCAGTGGTAGGGATTAAGATGAATTACAAATAGGTAGGGTGCACCTTGGGGAAAAAAGAATGGCTTATGGCTTTTTGAAAACAGGACACTTGGAATCATTTCCTGTTTTCCTAGACCCCCTAATGTGGATTTTGGGGTGATTTCTGTTATCAGTGAAATGCCGATGTACAAGTAAATAGTGGAACAATCTCTAAAATGTTTGATTTCATGCAAGTGTTTTTACATGGATATAAAGCATTTTGGGAAAGGAATAATGTAAATCAGACTCCACAGACATTATTTCAGTTTCTCCTATACATTTTGGAGGCTCAGTGTTTAAACCAACGTGGAAGTTTCTGGGTGAGGAGGGTTTGAGTTAGCTTCTTTCTAAGTGCAGGCAGGAGGCTAATAGATGTTACACAATTGCATTCAGTTCCGAAATCGTCGAGGGCAGCTTCGGTGTCGAACTCCATGCTCTGACAGCACGTGGGCCTTGCGAGGAGAGAGGCTCCTGGTGGTGCTGGGCCGGGCTGGGTGCCTGCCACGGGCGAGGAGGAGCACTGGGCATAGAGAATCTTAAGCTTGTGTATTTTTATGCTGGTCTGGGTAGATGGCATTCTGTAGTATTTTATTAAAAGCTAGACCCTTACCAGTCCTGTTTGATACCACCTCAACCACTGCACTTCAAGGTTCAGTCAGAACAAGGCATAGATGGAAGCTGGTGCTTTTAACCCACCAAGTTTGGCAGGCATGATACAATATAGCCTCTGTGCTGTCATCTTGAAAGAGATGCAATGTGTTTTTTCTGTGGAAGCTCTTGAGGGAAAACTTGTTACTCTTATTAATTGTTGGTGACCCCCTGTGCCCCCAGCACCAGTATGCCAAATATATTTTGAAAGTTAAATTTTTCTGTATTCAACTATGCGTCTCGTTCTGTGTTTAGCCCAAGCTGATGAGGTAATTTTAGGCTCCAAACGAATTTGTTTACCGCTTTAAACTTTGTGTTGCATTATTGCGTGTCTGAATTTCTATGGAGACCTTATTTACATTTCTCAAATCTGCCTGATTCAAACAATTTCAGTCTTTACAGCCATGGGTGGGTAAGCCTAGAGTTTGATTCAGGCTTGCTTGTGCTGTTACTGCTTTGGAAGGACTGAAATGTCAGATGTAAGAGTAAAACTTATTTTTTCTTCTTCTTCCAGGTGCCTGCTGACGGAAATGCTGGATTGTTGGCAGAACCTCAAATTGCCATGTTCTGTGGCAAACTCAATATGCACATGAATGTTCAGAATGGAAAATGGGAATCTGACCCCTCCGGGACCAAGACCTGCATCGGCACTAAAGAAGGGATTCTGCAGTATTGCCAGGAAGTAAGTCCCTTGTTTGGGAAATTGTTATGGTGTTTCTTGTTCTGAAGTACCTACTTCCACGTGTTTGCTGGAGAACTGAATCTGTAGGGATCTTCCCTTTCTTTTTTCTCTTCTGCTCAATTACTCTTTTATCATTCTTAAAGGGCCTCTCTCCAGAGGCTATTAAAACAGTTTCAAAAACTGGCTGCAGGGGGATAACTGAGGGTATTGTTGGACAATTTTGTCCCTCTTTCTTATGCCCATAGGGTATAATTTTATATAGTATATGTACAATGAACTTCTGTTTTGTAAAGTATTTTGAATAAAGCTGAGGTGACAGTTTGTTTAAAACACTGTTCTTTCTGGGCTGATCTTGGAAGTCAGCTGCAACATGTCTATTGTCATTGTACCATGATACTGAAATACCCTGGGTCAGCCAGAGTTACTGGTCACTGCTGCACACTGAACCATTCAGAGTTTCTTAATAGAAAAAGGTTGCCCTACAGATGAAGTCACAATGAACAATTTCATATTTGAGAGCAGAACCTCATTACCCACTCGCTCATGTCCTAAGAACAGATTGTGTATCTAATTTTGTTTTGTCTCCATGCTGTGATAGTGTGATAACCTCGTACCAGTGTGTGACAATGTGAAAAGAAAATGTGGATTTCATGCCATGAAACAAAAGGGCACGGCTTGAGTTGCTTTAGCCCTTTATGTCTTTTTTTTTCCCATCTCTGCCTTTTTTTTTTTTTTTCCCCAAGCAAGGGCTATTGCTTATTGCCATAGCAGTAGCTGTCTTGCTTCCTGAATGTCAAACCAATTCCTGTGAAAATGCCTCTTCAGAAAGCAAGATAACTCACACTTCAGATCTCTTCTCTCTTAGCGTCTTCACTCCTGTCCTTTCACCCCTTGATTGTTCCTTCTGTTTCTTGCAATATTTTGTTCAGTTGCTTGAGTTTGGGCTTTATGGTCATGAATACTAATTTTAAGAAAGAACTCGTAATAGATACTACAAATGGATACTCCACCATTAGCTTTGTCTCTTAATAAAATGTATTGCTTTTTGAAATTCGTAGTATTTTTTTTATACCACTAGCTAAAATACCAAACATAAAAAACATACTGTCAGGGTTTAAAAGGCTTTTTGTTTTCCATTTCCTGCTTTGAGTTATCTAAATAAAGTTGTAGAAAGAAATACATGAATTTACAGGAAGTAAGAATAGAAAGTTTGGGCAGTTTTAAGGCATGAATAGTTCAAGAGCTTGGCAATTCAGTTACAGGTGCTGCAGATACAAAAGGATTCCAGAACAAAAGACTGGGAACTGTAAAACTCAGCTGAATGTCAGGTGATTTTGAGATTTTGGGTGGCATAGAAAAATGCTCCCATTTTAAAAAAAAAAAAAAAAAAAAAGTCAGAAGGTATTAGTTGTATACTGAGAGATGACAAAGCAAATAATAAGGCAAAAGCTATGACTGCACATAAGGAAAGAATTGTTCACTGTGAGAGTGGCCAAGAGCTGACACAGGTATCCAGGCAGGGTGTGGAGTCTCCATCCTTGGAGACTAGGAGAACTGAACCAGCCAAGGGCCCAAGAGGCCTGATCTGGCTTTTATATTAGCCCTGCTTGGAGCAGTGGAAGGTGTAGATGACCTTTATAGGTCCCTTTCAACCTAAATTTTTGCAAGTCTGAAATGTTTTTCTCGCTGGAGAAACAGATGGAGGAAGAGAAGAGAGACCTTCTGTTAGTTAAGAGTTAAATATTTAACTCCAGTGTGGTGATAGCCTTGATTTGTGTGCTGACAGTTCATTAGCTTAATATTAGGTGATCATGTCATGATTTTAGAGCATCTCCATAGCTACAGTTAAAAGCACAGTGTAGGGGGTTCAGCATTGTCACGGAGCAAGCTGATGGCTGGTCTACTCCCTGAAAATAGGGCAGGCATCTTACTGTTTTTAGTTAATCTGTGTTATTACAGTGGCATAAGACATCAAAAGGCTAGGTAGGTAGTAGGCATGGTAGAGAGCAGCCAGGGACACGCAGGGTTTGTCTGTGTGCCCAGGACTTCACTGGGTCATATGGCTCAGGTGCTGTTGTGTCCTCTGCTTTGGCTCCCAGGTGCTCAGAGATCTAGGAGGAATACACGACTTAGGGTGGGCAGAAGGTAATTCTCAGTGATGCTTAGCAGTGATTAAGCAGTGTGCTCTCATTAACTTCAAGAGTGAGCAGTTCTGCTGTTGTGTTTTGAAACGTGGGGATTTGGCTAAAAACCCTTTCCTTGCTGTGTTTATCAGTAGGCTTTCTGTTTGTTCATGGGAAAGTGATGATGTCCTGGCTGTCCTTCCTGATCCCTTGGTTTTCTTCTCCACCTGAGTCACACTGCCCAACTGGTGGGGAAGGGGCGGGCTGCTGTGGGACATCAGAGCACTTGGCAGCACCACGGCTCTCCAAGCAGCTGCTTTGGGGGTCGGGAGGAATCATAAGAGTAGCTATTTTTTCATGCCGATAACAAATACAGAAATTGATAACAAATATTATGAAGGTCAGATCTGCTGACAAGATAAAATTAAAAGTCCTGTTGAAATTGATCCAGGCCCACAGAAAGAACAGAAGCTGCTGGTTTTGTACAGGTCTTTCCCATGGTCTTCCCTGCTCCCCTCACCCCTGCTGCCACTTCTGTAGCATGGTGGGCTTTGGCTATGGCCCGGAAAGGGCGCTACTGTCTTGCTTTTGTTTAATTTTTCCCATGACTTGACAAGAGGAATGGAAGAGTTGGGTACAAGCACCTTCAAGGAAAAGAATTTGGAGAGAAGTGCTAGTACATGCAAGACAGACTGGCTTGTCAGCTGTGGAGAACCTCTTGTTGCTGGATGCTCCAAATACACTTCAATCTGGGGGGGTAACAAGTGAGGTGGTTTTCCTCTTGCCTTCGGTTGCTTACATTGGCTGTGGAGATGGCACTTGCTATCAGGCCGAGAGAATGAGGCAAATCTGCATTTTCCTGTTGGCAGGAAGCAATAGGCATCAAGGTTGAGATGTGGTACCCCTTGCATTGGAATAGTATGTGGGTGAAATCTCTGTTCTTCTCAGTTTTACCAAATACAACCTTTTCCTTCCTTCCTTTTTTTCCCACTCTTCATGCTGCTTTTTTCCCCAAAAGGACGACTGCTGCTTCTGGAGGTGCTGTTTTTTGTCAATACAGGCAGAGGCCGAGTTTATACACTCTGCTAATGAAGCAGACAGGTACTCTGCCTGAATCTGTTCTTCATGCTGCCTGGCACCATAGCAGCTTCCTTTGCTCTTCAGTCTCGCTGGAGCAGCAGCTGTTGATACTGCTCAGCTGGGGTATCATGTTGTGTTTTTTTTTTTTTTCAACTCTGAGCTGAGCATTCAAAAGACGGGAAGCAGCGGATGATAAGATTTTTTTCCCTGCACCTCTAATGAGAAATTTCTTCTGTCCATCATGTTGTTCTACCAGGTATTTGTTGCAGGTACGTTGTGTAGCTTTGTGCCAGCCATTATTGTTATAGCTATAGTGCAGGAGGTGATGCTCCACTGGAGTAGATCCTGTAGAGCTAGCCTATGCACCCAGTTCCTCCTAGGGAACGACCAGAAAGGACATACCTAGAGGAGGGAGCTGGGCAGAGAGCTCAGTACACTCAGTACTCAGTGAGCAAGTACAGTGGAGATCTTGCTGTATGGCTCCTTGGCTCTAAAATGATACAGTTAGTAACTTCAAGAAACTCCTGTTCACTCAGTATTAATCCAAAATGATACTCCATGTAGTCTCTGGCTTTGTTTTCTTCCATGAAGGTATTTTGAAATAAATAAATCTGCCCTCTCAGCAAAACTTATAAAAATATTTGCGTTCCTCTGTCTGCTTATAAGTGGTTTTAGAAAGAGCTTTTCTTTACAACACAGGGCTGGAACATGTATGGAGTACAGAAGGACTTAGATTTCTCCTCTAGAGAAAATACAGCAGGTAGCCTTGCATGTTCCCCTTGAGACTGTCGTCATTGCCTCTCCTTGTCCACTGCCGATGTAGGTGGATTTTTGAAGTCTTGATGCGGGAAGTAACAGTAGAGGAGCATGGGAGGGGCAGAAGGGGAGGAACAAGTAACAGGCAGAACCACCTACATGTTTTAAAGATGTTTGTCACTTGTTGTTGCTTCTCTTCTTTTGAGTGGGAGCTCAGTGCAGCACAGGAACTGTCTGGATTTATATTTGGACAACACATCCCACAGTTTAAATATGACAAAGCTCCAACTATAACTTATTTGAAAGGAAATGGAGGATACTTGAATGCAACCTTCTGATTTCATTGAGTTCGGTTAAATTCTGCTCCTGAACTAACAAGAAGTGGTTCTGGAAGCATGGCACAGTGATCTTTTCTGCCTTCAAATCTGCACAATTTCCTCTGTTTTTAAGGTAGGGTAAACTAAATAAACCATGCTTGTTTATTGAGGAGATAGCAACCTAAGCTGGTTGCCTTTTTTTTTTTTTAATGTAGCAAAATCAAATGTTCTTGGATAGAATTAGACACTGTCTAGAGAAATGCAATTTACTCATGGTATCTTTTAATCTCAAACTAAATAGCATGTAGTAGCATTGCTATTTGTACCCATTATTATTGTAATTTGTACCCATTATTGAAAAGTAAAATGGCATGAGCCTGAATTGCCTACAGCTGTCAAATGAAAGTGCTGCAGGCACTAGAACAATGTTTATTCAGGTTGCATTAATATAAATAGAGTGGTTACACCTGTGTATGTGCCAAAATCATTACCATGTTGTGAGTATACTAGCTGACATTTCAAATCAAGCCATCGGTCAATCTAGTCCTGTTGCTGACACTGCAGTACCAGCTGTTTCAGAAGGATGTTGGAAAAACCCTGCCATCTGTAATTACTGGATAAGTAGCCCCCTGGGGAAAGTTTCTTTCCAACAGCCACTGATTGCAAGTTAGCTAATGTCCTGAAATGTGGGACTACTGCTCCTGGATTTTGTGTTTTGTTTTGTGGAAGAAACTTGGTATTCGTACCCACAGATGTTCAGCTGGAAGGTGGCAGCAGCTCTGACGTAGCGTATTCCTGTTCAAGGAACGTGCATTTTGGAGCAGGTTGTGCTTGCACTGAAGGCCAGGGAGCTGCTTATTTTACTGAACAGTTTTCATAAAACCAAGCTGGAACCTGCCTTTTGGCAAAGTACATATTTCCATAGTCACATGAATATGAGGAGTAGAAAGTTAATTTAGGTGTGTTCAGTTCCCCCATTTAAATGGAAGGAGTGCTCAGATAGAAAATATTGGTGTATGTTTTATTATATTAGCAATTCTAAACAGCTACTGTGTGCTGAATTTTATGTCTAGTAATTAGGATACATTATAGAAGTTGCTTGAAGGGCTGAAATTATTTTGCTGTCTGTGCTGAACTCAATGTCCAAAATGAGTAGTAAAATGAACATTCACAGCTGGCAGAAAATTCACGTTGCCTAATGTCTTTTTCCTCTCACTTAGTTTAATTTAGAGGTGCGTATTTCCACTTCAAGTGTGCATGGAGTTGAACAGAATGCAAAGGAACTATTCTGAAGATTTAATTTTCAAAAGTAAACAAAAAAACATAGTAAAAGTTGTTTGGCTCTGGATATTGCTTGCACTGTTGAATGGATGGAACATAAACCTGGGAACTTGGAGATGTGGGCGTGCTTTATAACCAGCAACTGGCTCGCTATGAGATCCTTGGCTGGACACTTAGAGTAGCTTTCATACACAGAATGTCAGTGTTGGTTTTAGCAGGTGTTACACCTGGCATCTCTGAGTGCAAGTAAGTGCTGGGGTTCTTCTGTGAAGTCATGACATGTATCCACTCTCATCTTAGACATCATTGAGATTCATGAATGTCTTGCAATGAATGTGTATTTCTTACAGAAGTCCTCCCCAGAAATAAAAAATGAAATTTAAGTGCACACTGCTATACTGTAGCTATTTCTTTGTGCTAGGTGGAGCAGTAAACAGTAGGGTAAATTCAGATAACAGATAATGCATTGTAAGTGTTGACAAGACAGTGCTGATATCTGTAATCTTTAATTATAGTACTTCCAAAAAGGGTTTTGTTGTCATTTGCTCAAATCTGCTGTGTTTATGCCACGTGTTTAGGTAAGTTGCTGCTGAAACCCAAAGCAACTTCCTAACCAGATCCAACGCAACTGGGAAGTGATGGTAATAAGGTGTGTTGGCATTAATTCACCCCACAACCTCCTGCCTCAAAGTAGTCCTCAAGTCCTCTCTTCTGTAAGTGGACCAAAGGGGCCATCACATCAGACTTACTGCTCCATCTTCGTTTTGTTTGCTTGTTTGACTCCACACCACCAGGGCGTCGGAGAATCCTGTTGTTCTTGTTGCCCTGGGTGCCATATGATCCAAAATCAGGCAGGCAGGTGGGATGGATGGCAGTGGTTCTCCCTCTCTAAAAGCTGCAGGTTTGTTAAAGGGGTTGTTGGGTTGCCAGGAATGCTAATGACTTTTAATAAATAAATTAAAAATTAAGCTTTTCTTTGGAGAAGAGAATTTGAGATGCAATAAAAATGGTCTTGCTCCTTTGATAAGTTTCTTTTCATTTTCATCTTAATATGGATTGTTGCTTTTATCTAGACTGCATAATGTGCTCTTTCTAGTTTCTCAAACCAGATAGCCACTGTATTGAAGAAGAAATTGAATTTTAAACATGCAGTCCTCTAAATTCAGCTTAAAAAGCCATACATTTTGATCTGAGGAAAATGATGCATTTAATAAAAAGTCCTGGAAAATGTACAGATTTTTGGCAGCATAGGCTGTCCTTAAAACAAATGACATTTTCAAGGCACATGGGTGTTGGTATATTCTGAGATGTGCACAGCCATGCTTAAAAGATTGGGTGAATGGTATCTTAGAGTTTTTTGCATTGATTATTGAGGTCTTTTGTTTTACTTAACTTTTGGTCCACAGGAAAAGTTGAATTATTTTACTCTATCTGCCAGTGCTTAAACCTCATTTGCTTCAATGAAAGCTTAGATTTTTGAAATACAGGTTCTGCTACAGATGATATTTATCCCACAGTTAAACCTTAGTATGTTCACAGTGTAACTTTCTTGAGAAAAGAGGAACTTTAGCCTAGATGCTGTAGTCTACCACTTAAATACATTTCAAATCAAGTGACTAATAAAACTTAGTGCCTAGGTTGCAAGATGCTGCCTTGCTTTATTTTGTAAGTAATGAAGAGCTTCCTGTTCCCTTTTTTCCCCATGCAGACTTTTTTGTATGCCCTGAAAATCAATGAAATGAAAAACATCAGAATCTCAGGATGTCCTATTTCTTTTATGATAAATTTTTTCAATTCCTTTTGAAGAAACATGTTTTCCTGGGGAGGGAGGGTGATTCTGCTTTGAAGCTGAGGGAGGAAAAGGAAAGAAAATGGAAGAGGATTGTCCATGTAAATATAATATATATTTAGGTAAGTGTGTACTGCAGTGTTTAATGGAGCAGCTATGCTGTATTTTCCCCTAGATTAATTTTGAATTTCACAGATATGATAGATGAGATGAAGGGCTCAAGTTAATCGCTAGGTTCCATCAGCATAGCGCTTGTGCCAGGAGGAAGATGAGATGATTGTCCTCTAAAACACACAAATACAAAGGCTACATGCAGGATAGTCCTGCTGCCTTTTTTCAGTTTAGAATTCAACTAGCAGACAGTCATTTAGCATGTGATCAAATGTCAAAAGGCATCTACTAAATTGAAGATGTAGAATACAGAAGAAAATGTAAAATAGATTTTGTATGCTGTGCTTGTGGTTTGCTCTGTAAAGTTGCAAAGGGACCAGCTAACCACACTTCAACAAGGCCTCTCGCCATGCCTAGGGAGGCGAACGAAGCTCAGTTAGAGCAACCCTTGGCCCTGCTGAAGCTCAAGAAACCTCCCAGAGGGCTGCGTGGCATTGGATGTGATCTGCCGAGATGTTACCTGGTCCTGCACCTGTGATGTTGCAGACATAATGTCCCGATGGGGACAACACACTGGACCTCTACTGGTGCATTTCACCATTTGTTTTTTCCTTCCTTATGTATAGACAGATATCTTGGTGTGTTGCATCTTCCCCCACATCTTACCCTGTGTAACTCTAAGATGGACTTGTAGCAGCTGTTCCTTCAATAAATAACGTTATGAGCCTAAGAGGCACTGGGCGTGAAGTGGGAAGATTACCTCAAGTGAAGAAAATATATCACTGTTACGTTTCAGTCCTTTTGAGGAGGAAATGTCCATGCTAATCTGTTTTCTTTTCCTTCACCTTTTCAGACCATGGTTGCATGGACACTTGAGTCTGGCACAGATCTAACCCACTTTCCAAAAGGTCATCCTAGGTCATCTTGAATTCCTGGCAATTTCCACTGTGATGCAGTTTTATTCTTGGGGGGATGTTTTCAGAAGTAGGTCAGCTCCTTGATCTAGCTTCTGTGTTATTGCCGGCTCATGGAGAAGTGTTGGCAATAAATGGAAAGAGATGGAGTGAGGCAGGAATCATGCCTTGGCAACCTGAAATTTGTGTCCAATTAAAGGCACTGAAACCAGGGCCGTAGCATCTGCGAGTCTACCTCTGTAGATGGATGGGTGCAAGTGTGATTCCTTCTTGGGGCTAGTGTTTGTGGGGTTTTTTGTCTGTTTTTTGAAGGTGCTTTTTTTGGGGGTGTCATCCTCTTCTCCTGTAGAAGATTCTATAGCTTTCCTGTGCTGTATTTTAATAGCTTTTTCCTGCGATGGTTGTGGTGCTCTCTTTTGGGGAGGCTTCTTCCTTTCTTTTTCTTTTTTTTTCTTTTTTCCATGTTTCACCCTTTGTCTATGTGTTTTGAAATATTTGGAAATCAGGAATATTAACTACAGATCTGTTTATTTCTGTATAATAGTACATATGAAGTTTATGAGTAGCAGATAGTGGGCTGATCTGTCTACACTGGTAGCACAGAAATAAGTTTGTGTTCAGAAGTCTGAATTTGCAAATAAAAGGGAAAAATGCTTTATGCACGTTTTCAATTGTGAATTCTGCAGGCAAACATAAAGGGAGAGAAGATTTCTCCTGCTCTGTAGCTTTGAAGCTGTCAGGAAGGTGGTGCTTGCTTGAATTTGTAGAGCAATACCCCAAGGTTGGATGGAGGAAATATTTTATTTCTGGGACATTTTTTTTTCCCCCCCAAGGCAGTTTTACTGCCACTTTCTAATCCATGCTGTGACACTATCATCCAGTTAGTCTCTGTCCAATTAAGATAATATGTAGTACTGTACTGAATACCTGCTTTAATCTTCCAAATGCTGTATGCTTCTATTTAATCAAAAATCCCACTGATCTGTTTTGATAGATGTGTGCTAGTTACAGAAAATAATAATCTTGATTCTAGATGGTTGTGGATTAGTTATGATACATAATCATGGAAAGGTTTCTGAATATCTGACCAATTATTGATTGCTTCATCCGCGTTTTCCTTTATGCATACATAGTGTGGTCTAAAATAGTTTTAGCAGAATTTTAGCTGTTAATTTTCACATTTGACATGAATGGGGTGAGAATTTCACTCGAGGGACGTGACAGCAAATTGCTAATGAAAAGTTTGAAAGGTAGGGATTTCCTTTTAGATCTTTCAAAGTTCTTGTCACCCTTGGCTTAACATTGAGACTAAAAAGAGAGTATTGGGTTTAAGGTCACTAAGGTAATTCAAAATTGTTATGAGGCCCTAGGATGAAACTTTGCTAGGGAAGGGGAAAGTGTCCTTATCTTTAGTATAAGTTCCTATCTTGGCTAGAAAAAAGTTGTGTAGTGTTGAAAAGATACATTACAACATCTATTAGAACATCAGCTTTGTATTTTGTGGGTGCTGGTAGTTGTTGCATACAAAAAAAAAAAACCACAGGAAGTTACTTGTACAGTAATGACAACAGCATGTTTAAAATTTTTCTTCTATCTGTTGTGGTCAATAAGCGGCTTCTTTGCAAGTATGTCTTCCGAGTGGCACGTGGGAAACACTTTTTTTGTGTTTTTTTTTTGTGTTTTTGCAATATCAAGACCCTTTAGTATTTTTTGCTTTTCCTTGTTTGAGCCAGTTACAGACTTTGTAAATCTGTAAAGACATTGTAAGTCTGAGTTTGATTTTGATGGGTGTTCTTTAAACATCTGTGAACTGTTGCAGCTAACATTGCTTGTCCAAGTTCCCACATAGCTCGGCAAGTTTGTAGACTCCATCTAAGAAGATAAAACAAAGAACCATGCAGGAGGCAGGAATTGCATTTATGCTTCTAACCAGAGACGTAAGGGAAGCTGGTAAGACTGATCTTATACAGTATTTTACAGGTTTAGCTTTTATAAGTTGATATGTGTATAGTTTTTAGTATTTTAGAGGAGTTTCTCATTGGTGGAGCTGTTAGGAACACGTCAGGAGGTATGCCAATCTGTAATTACTTGCTGAAGTCTGAAAGATCCTTTTAAGATTTTAGTGCTGGTATGGATCAGAGCTGCTAAGCTGAGCAGCAGTGTGATGTTTCACTGCCACTGCTTCGTTCCTCTACCTCAGGCGTTTCATGCAAGAGCACCACTCTGGTTTGCAGTTTGGAGCGATGCAGAGGACTCAAAACTCTCATGTATGCAGCCAAATTCAAAGTTCCCAAACATCCCCACTTTTACATACTTCCAATTATGGCATCTTTAGCTGTTGTAGCTTGAGATCTGTGGAAAGAACAAACAGTCTCTCCCATGAGACAGTCAGATTGCATGAGCTAATTTTAGAGTTTCTTATAAAACTAGGAGTTAGGAGTGCTGCTGTAGAGCAGTTTAGCAGAAACGTTCAGCCTAAGTGGTACATGCTGAAGCAGAAAGAGTCAGTTTTGTTCCCCTCCTCCTCATGTCTGCTCTGCCAGATTTCAGCATATGTCTGATCTTGTGATGAGGAAGTTTAGGGAACTGAACTCACATGAAGCTAACCCCTGCAAACAAATAAAATAAAACGGATCATTTTCCCTCTCTGAACCAGCTCACGGAGGGTCAGAGGAGCTGGAGTGTTATTGTGGAGAGGTGAAATGGGAGAGCAAGACTTTCCCTTCTTCTGACAGCTGATCAGAGGACTGGCTCTGCTATGGTCTTTGAACAGCCTTTGAAGGAGAAACTTTTAAGGTATTTCTGAAGACAATACAACTCTCTGCCTCTTGGTCCTGTGTGTTTTCAGAAGCATGTCCAGTTAATTGCTGACTTTACCCAGCAAGGTTTTTCTAGCAATGGATAGTGTGAATGGCTTAAATGGGAAAAAAATTGACTGTATTAGGTTTTGAAGGCAGATGTTAAATTAAGCCTATAATGAAGAACAGGTCACATTCTAATCAGAGATGCAAATGTGGCTCCATAGTTTAATTTAGGGCAGCAGCAGCAAGATAAGTGGAGAGCAATTAGATTCAAAATACCAAAATTTGTGCAGGAATGGAGAGAAAAGAAAGCAGGTAGAGATAAAGAAATGTTAACAAGGGTGGCATTTTTAGGCAGGATGACAACAGCAGGAAGGACAGAGGAGAATTGGCAAGTGCATGAAAGACTGATAAATTCGATGTAATGCAGTAACCTCATAGCGGTGATCTGACCTGAAGTTTAGTGTTCTTAGGTCATTTATTAAACACTTCTTCGACAGACCTACAATATTTTTAGAAAAAGGGTGTGGACCTTCCACCTCAAATGCAGAGCCTCAACTGCTTCTGGTTTCCCTGCTGCTCTTGCTTCTGGCAGGGTTTCACAGCTGGGGCCACAGCTGGCTCCCTGTAGCTGCTGCTCGCTGACCAGGAGCTGCATGCGGGAACCGGCTGTGCTCCTGAGCATCAACCTCATGTGCTGTTTTCAAAGATGAGGGTTCTTTGCTGCCATTGCCTAGCAAACTAAAATCCTATCCTAAGCATAGCAGTGGATTTGGCATTTCCGTATTAATGGGGAGTATTGTTTTTTACCACACAGTGTAGCCATGTTGAAGAATTTCTTGTAGGATAAGTGCTGGGCTGTCTTATGAGGTGTTGGAGGGTCAGCCTGGCGGTTGTTGCAGAGCTGACTGATAGCTTGATACAAAACTGCTCTCACTGCACTAAAAGTTTGATACAGAGTTATTTGAAGTCTTTGCAAATCCTTGCATTGACTTTGCTGCATAGATTAGTCTTTGGAACAATAGCTTCAGTTTAGTGTAATGTCTCACTTTCATGAGTACTAAACAAATTAAAGCTTATCTCTAAAACAGTTACCCTGCTAAACAACAGAAACTGTTAAGCCACAGCACACAGTAATAAAGGAGATTGCATGATAACACAATCCTGAAGATAAGAGCAGTTAAAGCTTTGATCTGCTTCTTTCACTTCTAAAATTTCCCGGAGAACGGCAGGTGTGGTTCTGCAAGGCAGGAAGTAATCTTTCCCAGGATAAGCCAAAGCAATACGAGGTGCAAAGGATTTTTTTTATTTCTTCTTTCTGACAGTTTGAAAAAGCCATTGCATCAAGATGTACTTGCTTGGAATGGTCAAACTATTTATTTATTAACTTCAGTCTAATACAGTGAACGTAGCTCCTGTTGGAGAAAGGGTGCCAAAGATCCTTTTAAATTAAGTGCATTATATGCTGTTCTTACTATGAAACAAAAGTAAAAGAAGAAACATACGGCATATTGAACTTCCTTTTAATATTAAGTTTTTTGATTTTGAGGAATCAACAAATTGGAGATTGAAAGAACAGAAATGATTTGATTATATTACTGCCGCCTCAATGGGGATTACTGTAACGCCTCCATCATAATGACTCCAAAAGTACCAGTTTGTGTAGTAATTAATACAAAAACAAGTTTTTCTGCTAGGTTACTATTCAGGATGCCAGTCTGTTAAATGCTGTTATAGTAAACATTTTTGATGATTGTCAAGTGAGTTTGATGCCAAAGGCTAAGTTTGATAGTACTTGTAAAATTGTACGTGAAGCCCCTTTCTTATTGTTCTTTCCTTGAAGCCTTTGCTGGGCTTTCCTATGCAGAATATCCTGCTCTTGAGATACTTTGAACTTGTCTGGTTGGATGCAGCCGCAACAATCATGTTAATTAGTTGCCTCAAGCGACTAGTTAATTGGGGAATTGTTACACAGGGAAGAAGAAATGATAGTAGACTCTGATGGTAGACTTTCTTCGGAGATTGTGCCTCAGTGAGAATGGTATGATGCTTCAACAGAAATGAAATCTTTGTTGTTTTCCTGTTCAAGAGCAAAGTGTGCTAGAAGCTTGAGGTGCATGAAGTTCAGAAATCTCTGGAGCAGAGTTGGTGCTAATCATGGTGAAAGCGGTGGACATCTTTACACACATGCACACCCCCCACTTCAGCAAACGTGTGCTTGGAGATGGTAGAAGTCAGTTGTGTATCATGTTTTGGGACTGCCTTACTGAGCTGGCGCAGTTCAGATTTTTGCTAACAGACCAGTTCACCCGGGGTAGTAATCAGAGCTTGGCAAGTAGCTGTGTCACACTGACAGCAACCTGTTATGCTGTTACTCGTGTTAAGTAGACATCATTTTTTCGTCTCATGTTGAAAGGCTGATTCATACAGTGCATGGACTGAGAATCTGTGGTGATACTTGCCCTTTGGACTCTGTGATGGTCTCTGGCTGAGGTAGGTCCTGTTTGCTCTTGGCTTGGACATTTGCCTGTCGTGTGAGTGGGCAGGGAGATCTGCTGGTGAGGTGCAGGTGGTATTCTGAATGGACACATTCCAGCTGCATGGTGTTTTGGATTGGGAAGCAGATGCAGGATTATAGTCCTCCCGCACTGTCCTTGAAAGTTCAGGATCGGCATATCTCAGGACGTTCATAATTGACTTGGACTCCTATAGTTTATCCTAATATTCCCTTTGCTCAGCATGCCTTTGAGAACTTGGAAATATACATCCTACTTCTGCTTGAGAACAAGGCCTTACGTATATTTCTGTGCAAATTTTGCTGGATGTGATTTGACTTCATTATGCCACAGCAGTGCCCTCCTAGGGATTAACATCGCTGTGGTCAATTGAATCATTTGCAGCAATGTGAAGTGCTTCTAGTTTCTACATTTGGCAACCGTCCTAATCCTTTTGAGACTCTTCTTTGGGGGTGGGGGTGGGGTGGATTTCTTTTTCTTTCTTCTGGCTTTCTTTGAGTTGATGGATTCAATCTTTGTTAGTGAAGTTAGTGTCAGGGTTCCCATTGACTTCAGTGGAACATGCAATACAAGGCCTCAAAAAATGTTTTGCCATCTGTGTGGGAACAGACTGCAGGAGGAAGACTGCTGGCAAGAAAATGTTTAGCTGTTTTTTTGGTGGGGGATGGAGTGCTAAGACAGTTTGTTCTTTGATTTGCACGCTTCTGAACTCCTTCTGTTAAATGTACAGATGCCTATAGACAGCCCAGTGACTGGGAACTTGATGCATGTCTAGACTCACTGCTTATGTACTGGGTTATGAGCAGCTTCTGTGGAGACTTTTCTCTGTATTGTATCTATGATGTCCATTGCTCTACAGCAACATTCATTTCTACATTTAGCTGTAGGAGAGAAAATTACTGGAAAGTTTGGGCCCCAACCTCTCCTATGCTGTATGAACAACTTTGAGCCTGTGAGCAGTGAGGCTTGTTCCAGCTGTGCAGTGGTGGAGTGTGGCTTGGAGGAGCTGCAAGCTCCATCATGTGCTCTGGCTTCAGGGAAATAAATGGAGCCAGATGGGTCTGCAGCGCTACCGCAGTAACAGTGTGTCATTTTCTGTTGCATGGATTTTTGCTCTGAAAGAACAGTAAGAAGATTTTAAAATTTTACTGATAACTGAGTGTTAGGCAGCTGAATTGCCCAGGGAGACACTGTGGGTATCTCAGATGCATGGCTACTTCAGTCTGCATGACAGGTGTTGTGTGTGTGTGTGTGTGTGTGTGTTTGTACATATGTATGTATAAAATAGTGTTTGAAAATTTCTCAAGGGAAAAGAAACTACCTGTGTCCGGTGTTACTCCATCCCAGGTGCAGGAACCATCATTTTCCTTTGTTGAACTTCATGCTGTTGCTAATTACTCAGTGTTCCAGTCTATCTAGATCTCTCTGCAAGGTCTCATCCCTCCAGGGAGTCAACAGTACCTCCCAGTTTAGTATCATCAGCAGACTTGCTGCGGACACACTCCACTCCTGCACCCAGATCATTGATAAAAATGTTAAACAGGACTGGCCCTAGAATTGAGCCCTGGGGAACACTGCTGGTAACCGTCTGCCAGCCAGATGTAGCCCCATTTACCACAAGCCTTTGAGCTCTACTATTGAGCCCATTCATCATCCAGAGTAGTGTGAACCAGTTTATCTCACACTTGGACAGTTTGTCCAGAAGGACGCCGTGAGGGACGTTATCAAAGGCCTTAATAAAATCCAGAAAGATTACATGCACTGCCTTCCCTACATGCACCAAGCGGGTGACTTTATCACAGAAGGAGATCACATTACTAAGGCAGGACTTTCGCTTGATGAACCTATGTTGACTATCCTTGATAATAGCTTTGATCTTTAAGTGCCTTTCAGTATCCTCCAGGATAATCTTCTCCAGGGACTGAGGTTAGACTAATAGGTCTGTAGTTTCCTGGGTCTTCTCTCATGCCCTTTCTGTAGATGGGTATAATGTTGACTAGTTTCCAGTCAGCAGGGACCTCCCCAGACTCCCATGACCTTTGGCAAATTGCTGAGAGGGGTCCAGCTATAATGTCCGCTAATTCCTTCAGCACTATGGGGTGAATCCCGTCTGGCCCCATGGACTTGTGAACATTGAGCTGATACAGCTGTTCCCTTACAATTTTGATGACCACAGTGGAAAGTCGCTGCTACTCCAGTCACAGTCCTCCAACTCTGAGCTCTGGGCAGTGCAAGGTCTGTCGTTATTGTTAAATAATGAGGCAAAAAGGGCATTAAATGCCTCTGCCTTTTCCTCCTCCTTACTTGTTAGGTGACCATCTGCTCCAAGTATCAGTCCAATGTTTTCCTTTGACCTCCTCTTGCTATTGACACAGTTGAAAAAACCTTTTTTGTTGTCTGACACCACAGTG
>VXAL01015738.1:8690-26894 GCA_013399475.1 Chauna torquata
TCCCAGCTTCTTGTGCACCCTCAGCCTTGTCATTGGCAGGACAGTATGAGAAGCTGAAAAGTCCTTGACTCTCTGTAAGCACTGCTCTGCAACAACTAAAACAACAGTATTTTATCAATTATTTTCCTCCTAAATCCAAAATATAGCATATATGAGCCACCATGAAGAAAATTAACTCTAATCCCAGCCAAAACCAGGACAATATCCACCCGTTATTCCTCATCCTTTACATCACATTCAGGTCCCACATTTTTATTACATCCTAATATATCACCACCTTTCCTGCATTTTGATATATACACACATAGATATAATTCCCTTAGTCTATGGGTCATCCCTCTAAAAATTCTGTTGAGTTTGTTTAGTCCATGACTTCGGGCTCCATCTGTCATCACAGTCCTTTGGGACAGGAGAGATGGTGAGTGGTGTCGAACTGCTGCATGCTGAAGCCATTTCTGGTTCCATCATCACTGCAAGTGGTTCTCTCACTGTCACAATTTGCTCAGTTTCATCAAAATTTATTCTTTGTTAATCTGGGTGACCCTTACTGTAATACTGTTGATGTGACATATAGCAACCGTAGTAGTGAAGACATACTGCATTATATAGCAATTAACATCATACAATCAATTCAATACATTGGACTTTCTCATCCTTCTTCATTACCCACCAAGTGCACTCAGATCCTCGAGCAAAAGTAATCCCACGGATGGATTTATCCTTGCCTGAAGCAGGAATAATCCAGACTATCTTCCCCAGCCTGTTCTTCATGTGCATTACAAGGACTTTATCCCCTTCTACAGTACATAAGAGTTTCAATTGGGTGTGGCCAGCTTGGTTGGTAGATCCTCTAGTGTTGACTAACCAGCTGGCCTTTGCTAAATGTGTATCCCAATGTTTGAATGTCCCAGCACCCATTGCTTTCAGTGTGGTCTTCAACAGTCCATTGTATCTTTCAATTTTCCTGGAGGCTGGTGCATGACGGGGAATGTGATACAGCCACTCATTGCCATGCTCTTTGGCCCACGTGTCTATGAGGTTGTTTCAGAAATGAGTCCCTTTGTCTGATTCAATTCTTTCTGGGATACTATGTAGAGGGGTTCCCTCCCTTTGAACACCCAGCCCATCACTGGCAGTTGGAGTACCAAGAGTAGCTGTGCTTCATTACCAACCAAATGTTTTCAAAAAAGTAGAACCGGATTCCTTAATCAGTACTGGGCAACTTCAGGGCCCTCTGGGCTACCTTCTTCAGCACCTGGCCACATGAGAGGTCCCCCATGTAGTGTGTGTGTGCATGAGCCAGTAGCAGCTCAGGCTCATGCTGTCCCACATGATGGATTCTGTCCACGTAGAGCTGAGTTGCCTCTGAACACTAAATCTTCTCTTTCCAGTCTTCTCCATAGAAATATTTAATGTCTTTGATCAATGCTTCTTTCTTACAAAGAAAATCAGCTCTATCCCAAGTGAAACCAGGATGGCAATGCATTTTTATTTCACCGTATATGTAAATTCCCTTTTATAACAATGGTACACTAGAAGCAGATTCTTGTTTCCTGTTGATCTTCATTTGGTATCAACCTTGCATTGAAAATATAGGAGAGTCATCCTAATATTATTGCATTTTTTAACAGTTTCACTTTTCATACTTTAGTTTAACATAATGGAAGACTAATACTTCTAAAAATGACCATTAACAGTTGTAAGATTTTCAATTTTTTTTTCTTTTTCTTTTTTTTGTCATTATTGATGATGGGACTGGCCAGCTGCCCTTGATAATCTTTCTACCTCCTGAGGGGAAAAATGCACTAAAAATCTTTCTGCTTAGCTAATCATTTCAGTTATTTCTCCCTTCCTAGTTCCTAGGGAACAACAACTTAAATTTCAAGCCTCATAGCAAACCTGAAGCCACACAGAGGTGAGTAATCTTGATCCTAGAAGAGGGATTCAGTATTGCGGAAGTGTAGGAAAGATGATGTGACACTGACTGAAGAGAAAGCCTTTACCTTTTCTTTCAGTTTATTCTGTCTGTTGAAAAGCAATCATGCTAGCATTGACACTATTCACTCTGTGCAAAATCAGCTAATTGTAATAAGAACCTGACTCCTAGCTACAGGTACTATCCATGCCAATCATCATGAGAAAATTTTTGGGATCATACCAAGTATATTAGGTACCCTCCAGACATACCCTCCCAAAATCCTACTAGACAAAAGCTGCCCATAAGTTCCTGAACCTATCAGTAATGAACCTGAACCTGAACTAACCATTTCCCTAGAAAACTTCACTGATGGATCAGAGGTGGATCACAAAACATTTATAAACCTGTATAAAATGCTGACAAATAGCTGCCAGCTGTGGAAAAAAGGGCAGGGGGAAGGGTGTTAGCTAATAACAGTTTTTTCAAATGAAAAGTGCCTTCAAGGCAGAGGCAAACTTGAACTGAATGAAAAAAAAAAAAGAAAAAAAAAAAAAGAAAAAAAAAAAGGCTTTCCATTGAAAAACTACAAAATGTTAAAGAATAAGCTATCCAATCAGCCCTTCCCATTCCATGCTTCCATACTTTTTCCCCCATTCCGTGATGGGACCCTGTGTATCCCAAGTTAGCTCCCAACATGCTTCAGTATATTTCTCACTGGGGAGTTGGGCACAATAATAGTTTTCCCAGCAAGATGCCGAGAATTAATATTTTAACATGCACAACAGTCTACAGAGGAAGGATACTACAGAAACTGTAAGTGCAGACTTTGTCTTGTTATTCTAATCAGCTCTTAACCTTGACAGTATCTAACAGAGGTATTAACAGCTTGATCTGAAAATCATTTAAGTCTGAATGGGTTTATTCCATGACTTTATTCTGCTTTGGATAAGCTTGAGGACAGATGTAACAGAGAGATTGCTCAGCAATTTTAACTTTGTCTCTGGATACCTGTTTATTTTTCTGTGTTGACACTGGCATTCCGATATTTGTATTGTTATTTCCATTAATAGACATTGTGACCAGTGATCACGTGGGAAAAAAAGACCTCTCATTCAAAAAGCACAGATACTTCTTGATTATGTTGGTCATTACATCAGGAAAACAAAAACAAAAACAAAAACAAAAACAAAAACACCAAACTAAACCAAACCAAACAAACCCATAGCCAGAAACACAATGAGCTGAAAGGACTTATTCCACAATAATAAATGACACATTTTACCTCACAGGAATTATAAAATCTGGCAGGAGCCCTGCTAGCTTTTTTGACAATATTAAGTAGGTATCAATCAGATTGGAGATCTCTTGACAGCACTTGACTTAGTTTATGCTAAAAAGTGTGCTGTCCAGCTTAGTACATTTAAACTAGTTACAAAGAAGAGTACATACTTCACTTCAACTTGTCCCTAAGGTAGGAATAAAGCAGTTTTAATTTCAATGTCCTATATACTCTTAAGAAAGGATGAGATAAGAAAAGAGGTGGTAAAGGGGTAGAAGGCAAGACAGACCTAGAATCATGAGGAAGTGGATAGGCTGAATACACCAACAGTCTCACATCCCTTTTAATGTATTTTCAGCCTTGCCTCAAGCCAGAGTTGGCCCCATCTCAGAAGCCATAAGGATGTGACTTTGCTGTCTGATATATGCATGTAACAAAACAATTAGCATTAATAGGAAGAAGATGGCAGAATATACATTCAGACAAAATTACAACCCAAAGTCCTGCTTAGCTCATTTTCACCCCAGCATGCTTTGGTACAGTGCAGTACAGGGTTCAAATGAGCTAGGTAAAGCTTACTGTTCTCTATGACATATTCAGGCACACAGTTTCAACTTCAGTGCTACAGACGGACTGACTATAAATCAAGTATTTATAAGCTGTCCTTTTGTTACAATGCATATCTCGATGGATATAGGAAAAATAAATATATTTTGCCCAAAAAGATCTCAGAAAATTTACTACAGTGCATTCTTTAATAACAGTGTCATAGCTATGCTTTATAAGATGGGACACGAAGATACCTTTGACCTCTAACTCAAAGGGAAGGATATATGACCCAACTGAGAAGAGATATACCACAGGCTAAATAGACACATCTAAGTGATAGAAAGTGAGGTGTAGATGGAAATGACATTAGGAGATGTAGCAAGGTCAAGCCACTAATATTATAGAGCTGAATAAATCCAACAGATCAATTTGTAACTGTCAGTAAAGGTACTTCTGTTCTTAACCTGAGGGAGGGGATAGAAAATCACAGATAAACTCAAAAAATGCATGATTAATACACCGTTTCAGAGAAACTGATGTAATGGCTGTGGAAGCCCAGATGGCAAAAAGCAATGGCAATATAAATGCAGATATTTTGTTGCAGATCTTTACCTTACCTACCAAGTGGTGATCTTCCCATGAAGTAGGTCTTTATTCAGTCCTTTACCGAGGCACTGAGCTACTTTTCTACAGATCTTTTAGTTCAGCTCAGCACTCTAGCAGCACAGTTACCTAGCCTCTGATTCAAAAAGGTCTCATTGGCAAATCTAGCTAGTGCCTGGTTGAAAATACAGAGTAGACAGATCTTCCACGCTGAGCTTCTTTGAAGTTTCTTGAAGATCTTTCCAAACTTAAAACTTTTGAAAAAGATGAAGCTTTGTGTCCCCTGAACCAGTCCTGAGCATCAACAAGAATTTACAGGGGTCGCTTGACCTGGAAAAGAGTCATGCTGACATAACACCTGCTACTTACTCCAAACAAGAACCAGACCCAAGCAATAAGAGCCATTAAAACCTAGGTATCGTTGCTGTCCAGAGATGTAGAGAATTAATTCATTGTAGAGGTGGCTATTTGAACTCTCTGGTTGTGCAGCAAGACTTAGCACATTTTTCTTTTAGGTTCAGAAGGGGCCCCCTACATGTACACTCTTTGTACTGCTCAGACCCAGTGCTGTTCTTCCTTTTTGCTTAAGTCTAGCACTTTAATAGAAACAGCAACTGCGATTGAAAAGAGTCCAAGTCATTTCCATGAATGAATTGACTGTTTTTCAAAGGCTTCCCTATAAAGGTAACAAAAATGGCCTACTAAATAAATTTTTTTAATGAAAATAATAAAACCACTCTGAAAGCTTTCAGACCTCTTTCATGCAGTTCCTGCTCACTAGTTGATGAAAGCCACTCAACTGGTTTTGTAGTAAAGGCCATTCTGGTTTCCCCAAACTTTTTGAAAGGAAGAAAAGACACATAAAATCATAAATGTGGAAATCTCTACTCAGCCTGCAAGTAAGAAAAGCTGCTTATTGTCTTCAGTACAATTTCAGGGGACAAGCTTTGACACTTAGTGGAGAAAAAATCAGTAGAAAAATAAAGAGCAGAGGAAAAGACGCAAAACAGAAGCATAAGGGAGGGTAAGTCAGGGAGAAACTGCAAGAGGATTAAAATGTGTGTATGAATATGCACACATATATAACTGGTATATACCACCAGCTTTTTTTTCCACAAAGGCACCTTATTGCCATGAGGAAGTTAAACCACCGTTCAGAATTACCTGGGTGAAGGTTTGTGCATGACTCCATTCTTTCTAGTGAGCTCCCCAGTAATCTTCTTCCCCTCAGAGACTCCCCAAAAATCTATTCCCCGTCAAGTTCACAAAGCATTTGGGGAACAGGAGTCAGAAACTAAATCCGAGGATCAGTACTCTTTGCATTTTGAGTCCTTTGACTCTGCAGGTCTGATGCAGCTTTACAAGGGCTCTATTCTTCCAAGAAGGGGCAGGGATCCCCATTTGAGGCACCACAGCTGGTTCCCTCATACTTCACAAACTGACTCAAATTCTCACCTTCATAAGTGCTATCACTCTCATTCATGCTCTAGGAAGTCTATGGCAGAAAGACTCTCTTGGTCATTCCTCCACGTCTCCAACCTTTCCCAGTTTGACCTGCAGCCTTTTCTTTTTAATCTCTCTAGCTGCTATGCAGCCCAAATATAATCCCAACCTTTGCGACCTTCTATTTATTTATTGGCCACACAAACGGACATTATGTGCATCACGATAACAAGACTCAGTGGCCCAGTTTCAAAGTTATTTAGGCCCTCAGCTTCCTCTGCTTTCAGAAGGAATTAGGTGTTCACAGTCATGGGATTTAGAACAGTTCTCAGAATCCTCTCTCTGCTTCACCATTTCCATAATCCTAAACAGCATTGGGGATATTTGAGTGACAACAGGTTTAATACCCTGGGGAAAGAAACTGGTCGTCAACAAGAGGGCAGACCCTGTTTACATGGCTAGTGACATGAAAGCTACGTGATCCTGTTTCTTCAGACCAGGTCTGCACCCAGAATACCCAGTGAAACCAATGCATTAAGGCCATTAGAGTGTGAAAGAAATGGAGCTGCTAGGTGCTCAAGCCCTACTGAAAACCTAGTCCTTTATAGGCTAAGTAGATAATTTCATCTTCTGAAACACTACCAGATATGCAGTACATCACCTCCTGTTCTCTACAGTATCTGCTCCAGGAGGTTTGCCTTGATGAGTTTTGTCATTTCAGCTGCAAATGAGACCTGATAAATAAGGCAAAGAGCTCTGTGTTACAGGTTACTCATCAGTAATGAATGAAACTTAGAGCCTGGCTGGGTATGGTGAGTAAAGAGGGCTCATTATTCTGTTTATGCAAATTTTGTCAACTTACAGAACACCAAGAGAGATGCAAAGGAAGCCCAGTGTGATTTTAGAAAAAAAAACAGACCCTCCCTAGGAAAGTCACACTTTCCAAAGAAAGCATGTGCTGAAGAATTTGTCTAATCTGGAGGAAACAACAACTAATTTTATCAATTTAAACTAAGCTAATAGTTCACATTTTCCCCCTGAACTTATGGCCCTGATTGTGAGCACAACACATCAAATCCTTCTGTTCTTCAATTTCCCTTTGGTGAGCTGCATGAGAGAGGAGAAATTTATTGAGGAAGGTTGTTTTTACATTGACCTCTGCTGGCCCTGTTTTCTGAATATGAACAATGACAGTGTGAGAGGCTGAAAGTGATAGAGAACTATACTCTCATCATAGTGTTGTGAGAGATATGCAGTGTGATTGCTACCACTTGTACCCAGTGGCATTGAATCCACAGAAAGGAAACCTGTATCTGCCCTGGTTCTTAGTGCATAGTCTGAATAAAAAGTGAGGCTTAGATCTTTGCTGCCCAAGCATGATTGAGAACATATATGCTCTGTTTTTCAGAGTGGGCAGCCACCCTTGAAGCATACTAATATCCTTCACTAATACTTCTATAAGATTCAACCCCCTGGCTTGCAAAGATGTCAGAGAGTGCTGTGCACCTTCTCTTTGGTTCCTCTTTTGGGTCAGGATGCTCTGCTGACTCAACTGGGTAAAAAGCACAGAAACATATGTGAATACAGACACCTGTGGTGGGAACTCTCCTGATTCTCTGACTCTCTCCTGACTCTCCTTTGTCCAGCATGGGCTTTTACATCTGAGCTAGGTACCAGCAGAGCAAGGAATACACTATGATTTTTCTGACCAGCTTCTCCCATAGGAAGGGAACAATCACTTCCTCAGCTCCACTGGCTATATTGACTAGCACTCCACTGACTACAAAAGGAGCTGAAGGGAATCATGTCAGATGCAGACACTAAATTTCTACACACCCATGGATATTCAAAAGAACACGCCCTTCATATGATATGACTATGACATCCTTTAACATGCACCTTCTTCTGAAAAGGCCATTATTCTCAAAAAAAGCCTCATCAACATTTCAGCTTTTAATTTCAAGAAAATTACATCCTAAATTCACGTAAAACCAGGATCCTAAATCTATGCTAAAGTATCTAACAAACTAACCTGACTCAGAAAAACACTCAGTAATTCCTATCCGCACTGACAGAAGCAGGAAGCTCTCTGCTGTACACTATCCTATCATCACCTAAACTCGGAGCTCTTCTCCAGAGTAAGAAAGGGCAGAAAGGGGTATCATGGGAGGAGCTGAAATAGCTGGGGTACACTGACTCTGAGATGACTTTGCCTCTATCCTCTTAAAAATTTAGCTTAATTCAGAGGAGTGTGAAGGCTGCTCTATGTTACAAATACATACAATATCTCATGTCTTTCCTGCATTTTAGTCCAGTTTGAGAATATTACTGATATGGGCATATGCAAACCAGGCTATAGTTGAATGTGCATACTTTATTCAGCCCAGATTTCCTCATCATCAGAGATAATAAGAAGATACCCTGTGGATATAGCTTGGCCTTTGCTCACAAGCAAGTCAATCAGGTGGAAGATTTTTAGCATTGGTTTCCCCCCTTTTTTTCCTCATTTCTATGTCACAAGTAGCACGTCAAAGAATTTGACTCCACACAAAAAACTGATTCAAGACGAATATCAGCTCATCCCCAAGGAAACTATTTTCAAACAGACAAACATGGCATGCAGAGTGGAAGGAGTCTGCTATCAGTCATAGCCAAACAATGCAATAGACATTATCTGTTCTGAGCTGTTTCAGCTGTCCTTGCAGTATGCTGTAGTGTAAGTATGACTACTGAGACTAGAAGANAAAAAAAAAAAAAAAAAATCTAAAAGTATAGATAAAGATAACTTAAATATAGATCTATTTGTCTCCTGCTACTCTTTCTGTTCTTAGTCTCCTTTTTCCATTCTCATTTTTCATTACTAATGTGATTTTAATAACTACAGTGTTCAGTAGATAACTGTGCTTCTTATTCCATTGCAGCTGCTGAAAGCAACGTTTTAATATATCACTGTTCATCATAGTGACTCTCATGGGCCCAGAGTTCTTATGTTCTAGTTGGTCTAGGGCTAATGTACAAGACTTGGGAGTGAATTAGTATAGTGGTAGGCAGAGCAAAGAATACACTCAAGGATGAATTACTGCCCTGGATTTAATCCCACCTTTTTCAGACTTGTTGAATTTGGGATCTATTCTGAATGAATATCCATTCGAGCCCATTAAAGAAAGTCTTAGCTTTGACATGTGAACAGAAGAATAACATAAAAAGCTCAGCTACTACTTTCGTGTACTCATACTATATGTATCTCAACCATAGCTGAATGGATCCCATTAACAAGACCACACAGCATCACCTAGATTATGCCTCCAATAGTGTATGGTAGTGGATGCTTGGTGAAAAATATTATGGCAAACTATGTAGTATTTCCCTAGTCACACGTTCCCAGCTACTAGCAAAGTGCAGCTCAGAGAATTCCTGAATGAGTAGCAGTATTAAATAATCCTGACGGATTTTCTTCCATGAATTTCTTTGATTGCTTTCTTCAATTATTTGCAAATTTGGTATCCACAACATACTGAACTCAGTGTGTTTATGTGTCACCCAGCACTGAGTTCACGGTATTTCATTCAGAGTGCTATTATTAGTAGCATTTCCAATCCTGAAGGATTCAAGGCCAGAGTGAAGAAGTGATTAAGTTCTCATAATGAAATGTTCCTGAAGAATCCCTGAGTGGGGAAGAAAGAGACTGATCATAGGAGTTTGCTTTGCAATTTGTTTTGGAGAATCAACACTGATTTGAATGTGAGAAAATCTATGACATCATTTGATTTAATCTATGTTAGCAGAGACTGGAAAAGCAGACAAGGATTTTAGTGAGTTTTAGAGAGGATGGTGAAAATAGAAGGGAAGCCACAGGCAGAATCCCACTAGTGAAATCAATGCCTTTTTCAGAAGTGAAATCTAATTATANAGTTTCTCCTTTGTAAAAGGGGATGAACTTTTATTTCCAAGTATCTGCATGTTTGCCTCTCCTGCTTACTGCACATTTTTACTCTCTTCTGTTGGTTTCAGTGAGATATTTACTTCAAACATGCCTCGTTTTATAATTCCCAACACAGTTACTTCCCATTACAAGATAGCTTAAACTAAAGACAACATCATTTATAAAGTTATTTACAGGAGCAAAATACAGATTAGTGGTATGCTTGAAAAACTGCTCTCCACTTTTACACGAAAAATATGGAGGGGTATATTAACTACCACTAAATGTATATCTGTCTGGCATGCTATAATCCAAAATATTGTGATTAATTTTTTTCAACAGCACAGCAATATTTCAGATATGAACATAGGTTCATGACTTAAGTGGACTCACATATGAAGCTGGTGTGTCTGTGGCTGACTCTTCTTTTAGCTTCTTTGCTCTGAACTGTGGTTATTCAGGCTACATTCTCATAAATCAATTTTACACTTACCAGCTTGTTTGCAAATGGACTTGCTAGAAGAAAGTCTTTAATGCTGTTAAAAACACATATTTGCTGCAGATAGAGAAGAATAAAAGCATGATACAAACAGGTGATTTTTAACTGTTTGCATAAAGTCATAAATTTGCATAGAATCCATAAATTGCTAGGAACACAACTTTGTTAAAGCATAAATAGCTTGTTTTCCTTTTTCTCTGCTTTAACACTACTACCTAATCTACTGTGCTGACTACAATTCATTATTAGAGATGTTTTCTCTGAATGTAACATAATTTTGCTATTGAAAATCTTAATTAGATTTGGCTGCAAAAAGGCATTACGAAAACACTTGCCAGTATCAATTTAACATTGTTTGTTTATAAGCAGGTGGAAACAACTTGCTTTTATTCCACTCACAGTTCCTTAATTCCTGCAGGGCACAGGGAGGTTCGTGATGGCTGCAGACCTCTGAGTGATCTCCCTGTGATAGGCAGATGACAGGTGTCTCAGAATGCCAGGAGTGACCTGTTAGGTGGCAGATGATTCCCAAAGACCCCCAAAGCAGGGACAAGAAAACTATGTCTCTGTCCTTTTAACCTTTCTTTTAAGATCTTTTACTCCTTCCTGATCCACTGCCTCCCATTTACTGGCAGTGCCTGAGGTGCCTGCATGGCACACCTTCACTTCTGCAGATTAACTCCTCTTTCCTCCCTGTAGACAAGTGCCAGCCTGTAACTTTGGTGATCTACCTCTTCCTTAGAGGCCACACTCAGTTTTCTACATTTCTAACTGACATTGGGAGCCTTTCTTTGTTATTGCTATACTCCTGCCTTGCTTAGTTGCTAATGTCCCTGCAAACTTGTGTAAATCATTCCTGTCCTGATACCACTGCTATCAAAAACACAGGAAGTGAACACACTCCAAGGCTTGCTGGTCCAAAGAGGAAGATTAAGGACATCGGGGAAAGTTAGGTTGCTTTTCTTTTCTTGCATAAATACATAGATCAGCTTTGCCACTTGACTCTTCTGGTAGGTAGTCCATTACCTAGGTTCTCCAGGGCATCACACTTTTTTGTTCAAAATTCACAATCCATTGTGTTTTTGCTCTGGCATAACTCACACTGTTAGGTGCTGGGCAACAAATAAGAGAGCTGAGCCATCCTTATCAAGTAATGTTTTAATGCCACTTTGCTTAGGCATCAGTGACTCAAGGATGAGGAAGTTCAGGCCAAGAAGATTCAGGGGAAGTTTCTCCTGATTTACAGCATGAGGAAGTAAAATTATTTTTAATTGTCATGAAAAACAATTAAAATAATTCAGCATAAATAAAAAAAAAGCAACACGGGCAATTCTGAAAGCTGAGGTAACTACAAAATACCTTAAGATACTTTGCTCCAAATGGTGTCTGTCTTGCCCAGTCCAGGCTATAATGCAACAGTTGACCCAGGGCCTGGAACCACGAAACTGCTATAGATGCAGAAGTAGAGAAGGACAAGCCAATTCTCTGCCTCCAACCACTTAGAAACAATGGTGGCACATTCCATGAGCTACTTCAAAGCGATATTCAAAAATAAAATAAGATTTTCCCACTACTTTTGCCCTTTAGGAGATGGCAATGTGATGCTCAGCTATCACAGCACACACCAAGGAACAGGGAACTGCCTCTCTGGTACAGCAGATTCCTTGGCTTGCTGTTGATACTCAGTCCACCCACCGCTGGGAACTCCTGTTTGACAGCTATTCTATTCCTTAGGATATAACTGCCCCCTATTTACCTAGGTCAGGGGTTAGTCCTGCTGAAGTACAGTCCCGTGTTTCTCTGTATGACTACACAGACCTCTGAACTCACTGCTTTATAAGTATAATGTGCACCTATTATTTTATAATGGTAGTGATTGTCTATCTAAAAAAAAAAGAAAACATTTGTGATTTATTCAACATCACTTTCAGACAGAGCTGGTCACAGTATGCTCCAAATAAATTAGAATGCTTTCCTGCCACTCATAATACAGGTTTTTCTTCACAATCACAGATGTTAATTGAATGCATCTTAAGAATGCTACTTTGCTTCTGGTGATTTTAAAAAAAATAATAAAGCTATGCATATACTTAATTGCTTTTAGTAAAGTCTCATTAATCCCATGGTTTGTGCTTGCCATTCTTGGTGCTAATGTTCTGGAGGTCAGTAGGACTGCTGCTCTTTGCCCTTTCATTTTGTAGTCAAAAGCCTCCAGTCATCAATATCTTCTCATGTTTGCTGAACACCACAGCAATACCTGAGTTTCTCTGCCTGCACTTAACGGTTTTTAGTGGAGAAAGCTCTAGAATACCATTTATTCATACAAAAATCCTATTGCATAACAACTAATGTAAAGCAAGAGAAATTAACTCCAAGTAGCAAAACATAAAACCATAACGAAACCATCAGACCCAACAGAAAACTTTCAGCCTGATTTTTCTCCCCCTTCAAAACAGTATTTCATTAGAACATCAACATAGTTATGGCTTTTTATAATTCTAATGAAATTTTCTAATTGTTCATGAAAATTGTTACATAATACATTTCTTTTCAAACTGACTTTAGGTTTTTAAAAGGAAGAAATGCCCACAGAGGACAGGTGATGTTTGCATTTTGATTAAGGTCCTGTGTATGACTGGATAGCAGAAGATGTATGAAGTGCAGTCTAGTACTCATTTCTTGGTCAGTCTGACACTCTGTAACTTTGGAGGGTGGACACTGACCAGCTACAGGACGTACATATTGAACAGAGATTTCTCAGTTTTAGAAGACACAAGGAAGCCAGAATCCTCCATGCACATACTGAGCAAACTCACTTTTCTGCTTGTGTGTTCTCATCTGTCTTTCCCTAGGAGATGCAATTCTGTTCCTTTACTACATACATGCCACCTATGTCCAAGGTCAGACCTTGCCTTGCTTATCTTGTCTTTTAAGGGGTATTTAGACCAATGGGATTTGCATTACATTCATCAGTCTGCCTTGCTTAAGGTTGCTATTTGGGGCAGAATTTCCCTTTTGGCACATTGGTAACTCATCGGGTTATCTCACAGACTTCGAAAGGAAGCTCAGCTCAAAGCTGTGTAACTCATTTCCCACTCAGTTTGTGAGCTAAGTAGCCCAGAAAGAAGATGGTGTGGACTATGCAAGACTGGATGAGAAAGTGAAAAAAAGTATAGCAGAATCTAAAACTTCCCACTAAAATCTCTGTTGATCTGCCTGAATCTTCAGGCCAAAGTTCCATCAAAATATTCATTCTAGACTTGGAATGGACTGCTTGCAGCCCATAATGACCTGGAAGGCAGAAGTACAGCTGATATCACTCCTGCAGGTCCCTTCTGAAGTAAATTATTCTATGATTCTATGATATCATCAATGATCCACTAATGCCTTTGTGAAGCATGCAATGTGAGTTACAAAGGTTTTCAGCACTGAAGGTCTGATGTGAGGATTCCTTATTCAACTACGCAGTGAATCTATGGAAAGGATAGGCTTGTCCCACGGTGAGATTACTTGAATTCTTGAAGGCAGTGATTATCTGGCAGGTAATTTGATTTTTTTTTTTCCCTTTGTCAGTATCAGTTTTACACCTCATTTGTGATGCTGAACCATGAGAGAATTGCTGCCTGGGAAGGATCATATGAGCTAAAGCCTGGGCTTTTATTCTCACTCCTGAGATTTACTGCATGAATCCTTGAAAGGAATGTTCCCATCACTCATCTGTCACTGCCTATACTGCATTTGGGAGGTCCAGGCATACCTGACCATGCATAGCAGTGCCTGGAAAAGTACCGTTATTACTCCTTCTCTGATCAAGCAAATCTAAGTTCAGTGGGCCACTGTGGAAGAAAAGGAGAGGATCAGGGTGGGAAACAAAAGCAAGGGGCTAGAGGCCCAGAGCAGTAAGGTATAGGGAAGAATCTGAACTCTGTGTTTTCCTCTGGGCAGGATAGTAATAACCACACTTTTCACATCAACAGTACAGATGCAGTTGCACCATCTCTTGCTCTCAGTAAAGGTGGCCAACGATGCTGCAATTTTTGGGGTTGGATCAGCAGAAGGAAGTAGGATCAAAGAGCTATGCACAGATGCTGCAAGAGATGTGTGTTACTTGGTACACCTATGGGTCAAGACAGGGACTGCCATTCCCTTTAGGAGTGTTTGAAATACACAGGTGCTTTGCTCAGCAGCACTGACTGTGTAGGATAAGAAAGGTGCGATGTCTTTTACCTTCATTCCCTGCTGCTACATGCCTGATGGAAACAACAGGAAATGTGCTTGAGTAGGTACTTCAAGCCTGAGCCACCCAACACCATAATGCAAGTTCTTGCAAAATCAGCACAGTGCACAACTTTGTCTTCCTCTCTCTCAAGGCTGCCTCAGACATTACAGAATCTCTTCCCCCTCAGTGAACTGTGCAACAAGGTGTCCGTTTAGAAGGTAATAAATAGCTGCACCAAACACCCTACTCCTTTGCAGCAATATTTCTGATTTTAAGGATGCCTGATAACTAATCAACACCCATCTAACCTCCAGGAAGAATCCAGTTTCTCTACTGTAAAGAAAGCCACAGTCTTTCAAAACAGAGCTTAAATAGCCCTTCCTGTGTGGTGTGATAACACCCAGCTCCACCCAAACCCATCAGTCTCAGAAATCATTAGCAGGGACAAGCAGCCCCTTTACAACAATTTTCTAGCAGCTGGATTAATGTAATCAGTCCAATCTACATTTTGACAATGCCTCTTTTGAAGGAGAAAAGTGTGAGGGAAATAGTCTGAAACCAGGGCCATAAAGTAAAGCAGAAGGAATATACCTTCTCTCCCTGTCCCTCAGTGTCACCCTTTCTCTGAAATTCAAATAGCCATTTCTTTATCTGTTTATTCATGTTATTACTTTGACTCTGGCATAATTAGTGCCTAAATAGAGAATCTTTTATAGTCTCATCATTTTAAACTTTTTCTTTTTCACTCCTTATGCAATCCCCACCAAATACAGTAGCTACAGGCTAAAAATAATTTCCTTTTTTTCCAGTACAAAAAGTAGATCTTAGTGTGGCCCAGATGTTGGAGAATATTATTCTTAAAAAGATCCACCATGTAAAGGTCATAGTCATGTGACTGGTAGGTATGAGAGAATGAAACCAGAACCTTTATTTTAAAAAACTGGGGTCCTAACGGCAATGAAAATATATTAAAATGAATGATTTGGTTCTCAAAAGCACTCTGCATGCAGTTTAACATGAGTGAACTTTCTGTTGCCAGACAAGTAACTTGGACATGAGGATATTCAGCAATTTTGATAATGAGACCAAATATATTTGGAAGCCTAATCACAAATTTAGGACAGCAATTTTTAAATATGTGCATCCCATTATGAACATAAGACTTTCTTTAACAGGCGATGGAAGTACTGTTTCCTTTTGAAAATGAAATGGAGGCTTTTAGGTGACTTGGGCACTTCTGATAACTTCACTCCTAAAAGCCTCAGTTTAGGTTCTTGTATTTAAAAATCTTGGTTGAGATCACTTAGATGACTAAATACAGAGTAGTTGGAAAAGCTTTTGGAAGTTGTTGTCCATAGTCCAACAAGATATCTATTGCACAATCATTTCTATAATGGATGACATCACCTCCCCTCAATTCCTCTTACTTGCTGTGTCTATAATGCTTGAAGAGGATTTTTCATTTTTAACCTAAGGAATATATCAAACCTGCTTGGACGGCTGTCGTTTCCCCCATCATTGTTTTTTCACTCTATCCACATAGAACCAATCAACTGGAAGACAATATCCTCCAACATCGCAAATTCTTATTAATCTTCACACACTGTCCTGTATTACTCTTAATTCCATTTCACTGCATTGTTACCATATGCTACTGGCAATGCATCAACATTTGACAGGGATTTAGTCTTTTGGCATAGTTCCTTTTTTTTTTTTTTTAAATGTAAATTACTATTCCTTGCATTCTCTGTTGGCCACTGAGATAAAATGTTGTAAGTGATACTAACGAAGTAGCATCCTGACAATACCAGCTACTTATTTGTAACAGATGTTGAGAAAATCTGATATATTTGAATGGAAGGTAGGTAATTCACTGCTCTGATGCTGGCTCCAGTTAGCATTTGGTCCTCAGGGTTCACATAATACAACAATCCAATCACTCACCAAATGACACATGGTGTAGTAATACAAAAAATCCTGGAGCTAGGAGGTATGTCTTCATGGCACAGCTAAGAAAGGATTGGGAGAGTGGCAGAAGTACTTCAGTTGGCCTATTGCTTCATGAATCCTAAGAACATCTGTTTCATCCTAGTTTGCAGATAACCCATCACTCTATTCTATGCTGCTTCCTTTGTTCAGCCTTCAAAGAATCACAAAATAAGAGAATGGTTTGAGGCTGGAAGGGACCTCTGGAGGTCATCAGGTCTAAAACCCTGCTTGAGCATGGACACCTAGAGAAGCTTGCCCAGGACCATGTCCAGACAGCATTCGAAGGTCTCCTCTCTTGGTAACCTGTTCCAGTGCTCCATCACCGGTACAGTTAAGAAGTTCTTCCTGATGTTTAGACATGTTCAAGTTTGTGCCCATTGCCTCTTGTCCTGGCACTGGGCACCACTGAAAATAGCATGTCTCCATCCTCTTTGCACCTTCCCTTCAAGTATTTGCAGACATTGATAAGATACACCCTGAGCCTCCTCTTCTCCAGGGGGAACAGTCCCAGCTCTCTCAGCCCCTACATTTTTATTGTTCAGCATGATGTCATATGGTATGGAATATCCCTTTGGCCAGTTTGGGTCAGCTGTCCTGGTTTTGCACCCTACCAGCTTCTTGTGCACCCTCAGTCTCCTTACTGGTCAGGGCAGCATGAGAAGCTGAAAAGTAACACAGAATCACAGAATGGTTGAGGTTGAAAGGGACCTCCAGAGACCATCTAGTCCAACCCCCCCTGCTCAAAAAGGGTCACCTAGAGCATGTTGCACAGGATCACATCCAGGCGGGTTTTGAATATCTCCAAAGGAGACTCCACAACCTCTCTGGGCAGCCTGTTCCAGAGTTCTGTCACCCTAACAGTAAAGAAGTTGTTCCTCACATGGAGATGAAACTTCCTGTGTCTCAATTTGTACCCATTACCCCTTGTCCTATCACTGGCCACCACTGAGAAGAGTTTGGCCGCATCCTCTTTACATTGTACCCTCAGGTATTTGTACAGGTTGATCCCCTCTCAGATCCCCTCTCAATCTTCTCTCCTCTAGGTTAAACAGGCCCAGCTCTCTTAGTCTTTCCTCATAAGATAGATGCTCCAATCCATTAATCATCTTTGTAGCTCTACGCTGGACCATCTCTAGAAGTTCCACATCCGTCTTGTACTGGGGAGCCCAGAACTGCACACAATACTCCAGGTGTGGCCTCACCAGAGCTGAGTAGAGAGGGAGGATCACCTCTGTGGACCTGCTGTCCACATTCCTCCTAATGCGGACCAGGATCCCGTTGGCCTTCTTGGCCACAAGGGTACATTACTGGCTCATGGCTAACTTGTTGTCCACCAGGACTCCCAAGTCCTTCTCCGCAGAGCTACTTTCCAGCAGGTCAGCCCCCAGCCTATACTGGTGCCTGGGGTTATTTCTCCCTAGTTGCAGAACCCTGTACTTGCCTTTGTTGAACTTCATGAGGTTCCTCTCTGACCAACTCTCCAGCCTGTCTAGGTCTGTCTGAATGGCAGCACAGCCTTCTGGTGTGTCAACCACTCTGCCAAGCTTTGTTTCGTCTGCAAACTTGCTGAGGGTGCACTCTGTCCCTTCATCTAGGTCACTGATGAATAAGTCAAATAGCACTGGATCCAGTACTGACCCCTAGGGGATGCCACTAGCCACAGACCTCCAACTAGACTCGGCACCATTAACCACAACACTCCAAGCTCTGCCATCCAGCCAGTTCTTGATCCACCCCACTGTCCACTCACGTAAGCCACTCTTCCGGAGCTTACCTAGGAGGA
>VXAL01015739.1:0-79904 GCA_013399475.1 Chauna torquata
AAAACATTGGTGTGTTACCACCAGTATTTTAATCAAAAATCCGAAACACAACATTGTGTGAGCATCTATGAAGAAAATTAACTCTATCCCAGCCAAAACCTGGACACCAGCCCACCCTAGCTCCTGAGGTATAGATGTTTTTGGGCCAGGTATAGACAACTGGCCAGAGGTCTTGAAGTCAACTGCAGGTGTCTGGTGGCTCGTTTCTGTCCCTAGATATATGCATTTCCAAGAGGCAAACAGTGACGAAATTGGTTTCTTGTTGCTGTTGTTTCCCATCATCTCTTTCTGGAAAAAAAGGGAGCATTTAGTGCAGCAAGCCTGATGATTTGGCTCCATTCTTGCTGGATATTTGTGTGTGTTCCTCTGTTCTTGTAGGCTTATATAAATGTTATGTAAGTTGTAATACAAGATAAATTAAGGATAATGATGCTACACGTCTATAAAATGAGCTAAAATCATTTCTCCAATGCCACCTTCAGACTTGGATGATATTTTTATCTTTACAATTGCAAAGTGATTTCTGAAAAAACTTCTGATTATCGTTTTTGGTATTTTGCAGTAAAGAGCACTGTTCTTCCATCATTGTTATTGGAATCTTGAGTACCTTCATGATCTCTTCACTGTGAAAGGCAAACTTTATTAAAGTGAAAATGTCTCTGAAACATGGCAACTTTATCATGCTGAGCCTAGTAGTGTTCTGCTATTTCCAGCAAGGCATCATACTGCCTAAACTCCTTTTAATGGAATGGAGGGTGTTCTGGGACCACCACAACAGGAGTGGTGGTCTTGCCTAATCTAAATTCAGTCAATTTCTCTGTAGTGGGGAAGAAAACTGCATACCAAATCATGTTTGGATCCTTTCTCTTAAATCTCCCTCCACAAGCTACATAAAAAATTTTAGGCAAAATACTGATCATAGTTGGCTGTTTCATTCCTATGGGACTCCTTTTATACAACTCGCTTGTTTTGCTTGGAATTCAGATGACTGGAAACAAGTTATGCTTGGAATTTTAAAATCTAGCTTTTGACTTTTAATAACGTTCTTTTAAGCTTCATAAGACTTGCACACTGAATTTTGTCACTATAACAGTTCTATATGTACATGTGAGTTTTGAAAACTGAGCAAGGAAGACGGGCATTTGATTTTCAAATGACATGAAAAAACGTCATAGTTTTGGACTGCTTGCTGAGATTGATGCTGATTTTATAACCTGCTGGTAGAAATGTGATGAATTTTCCTCTGTGTTGATCCGTACAGGAGAAGAATCAACAATGACTCTTGGCTGCATTGCTGTGGCTTGTTAGAGTAGATTTTTCATCCTTCCTGCGGCTTTTCGCTTTTGAGGTCCTCAGTCCAATCCCCAGCCCCAGAAGCTGGAGTCACAGAATCAGCTGGGAAATGTCTCTTAGGAGGACGGACACAAGGCTACTTAGTACTCCTTTTGAGTTAATTTTTGAAGATAGTGGCAGAAGATAAATACTTAAATATGCAAGTATTTAAACTTATTAGCAACTTTTTGGGGAATTTAGACTATAACCTGTTGTGGTTTAGCCCCAGCAGGCAGCTAAGTGCCACACAGCTGCTTGTTCACTCTCCCCAGATGGAATGGGGGAGAGAATCGGAAATGTAAAAGTGTCAGAACTCATGCGCTGAGACAAAGACAGTTTACCAAGTAAAGCAAAAGCCGTGCGCACAAGCAAAGCAAAACAAGGAATTCATTCACTACTTCACATGGGCAGGCAGGTGTTCGGCCACTGCTAGGACAGCAGGGCTCATCATGCGTAACGGTTTCTTGGGAAGACAAACGCCATCACTGCCAACGTCTCCCCCTTCCTCCTTCTTTACCCCAGCTGTTATTGCTGAGCATGATGCCACAAGGTACGGGACATTCCTTTGGTCAGTCTGGGTCACCTGCCCTGGCTGTGTTGCGTCCCAGCTCCTTGTGCACCCCCAGCCTCCTCGCTGGCAGGGCAGCACAAGAAGCAAAAAAGTCCTTGGCTCTATGTAAACACTGCTCTGCAACAACCAAATCATCACCACTATTTTCATCAAAAATCCAAAACACAGCATTGTGTGAGCCTCTGCAAAGAAAACTAACTCTGTCCCAGCCAAAATCATGACATAACCTGGGGTAGATGATGCAAAGAATTACTTTCTAAAATTTAACTGGTAATTGGGAAATGGAGTCTTCACAAGTGGATGAAGATACCTTTTGGAAGGAAATGACTAGTGTATTAGAGCTGCAGCTGTTCTTTTGTGTCCCTAAACCATAAATAAATAAATATCATCTTACTGGTCTCATTATTAATAATTCTTGAGGCAGAATGCCTTTTATGACAATCTCAAATGTTCTATGCTCATGTATGATGTAGCAAAGTGACATTCTGTCTCCCTGCACCCTGGTTAGGGAAAGTCAAGCACACTTTATACTAGAGAGAAATCTATATATAAAGAGACAGGCCTGAGCACAGCTCTCAGACTGTAGCCAACAGAGGTGGCGAACAGACGCGGCAGTTCGTATCAGAGTCTGGTTTCTGCCTTGGGAATTTCTGGATCTTCTGGGGACAGGGACCAGGATCATCTGGGGACTTCTGAGAAACCTGAGGGTGCCTGTAGCTTCCAGGTAAGGGCAAGGTAAGGGGAGCCACAGACATGGGCCTGAGGAAAGCTCTAGCAGCTTCTAACAAGCACAGTCAGCTGCCCTTGACCCAAGGGTGCCTGCAGCCTTTGTTGCAGCTGCTGCTGATTAGGGGGAGGGTCAAGCACCTTTTTACAAAGCTAGTGCTAGCGAGAGGCCTAAATAATAGCCAGGTCTGGAGCGCGTCTCCCAGAGACGGCCAACAGATGAAGCAATTTGTGCAAAAGGGTGTGAAGAAGGAGCCCTCATCTGAGTTCAGATATGGTGGTGATGTGCCACAGGGCACGTTCACCACACATTGGGGTGTGGAGCAGCTGTCCCTGCCAGGGCAGAGGCTTTGACCCAGACAGAGCTTCGGATGGCGGATGCAGCCCTGCTGGTCGCAGGCTGCAGGGAGTCCCTGGGACCTCTCCCTGAAGCTGGGAGAGATGGCCTTCTTTCCTGCAGGAAGCATGCAGTTCTTGTAGAGCTGTGTCACCAAGTGGGGATTTTGAGAGGAGGTCGGCAGTCTGCACAGTGTCAGGGAGGACAAAAAACACAAACAGGATCTGGAAGGAATGGCTGAGGTGTGTACTGCTGTTCAGAGTGACCTTGACAGGCTGGAGCAATGGGTCAAGAGCCTCATGCAATTACAGGGAAGTGCAAGGTCTTGTACCTGGGGAGGAGCAAGCCCATGTACCAGTACATGCCGGGGGCTGACCAGCTGGAAAGCAGTCTTGCAGAAAAGGACCTGGGGGTCCAGCCGGGCACTAAGTTGAATATGAGCCAGCAAAGAAAGTGAATGGTGTCCTAGGCTGCATTAGGTGGAGTGTTGCCGGCAGGTTGAGGGAGGTGATGATCCTTTCCCTCTACCTCAGCACTGGTGAGGCTGCTCCTGGAGTACTGGTTCTATATTCCTTCAGTGTAATGCAACTTGCATTCCTTTCCCCTCCCAGGAAGCTGTAGTTGTGAATGTCAATGGATTTTCCTTCCTTGTTAGAAAAATAGGTCATAGCCATGCTACTGTAATATTCTTGTCTATCCAATCAAGCGTGCCATTAAGCTCAACTTCATTTTACAAATGTTTTTGCTATCTCCAGTGAAGATACAACCCCAATAAAATAGAAATTTAGTTTATTCTAGGTGGTAAACAATTTAGAACATCTGATTCTTTAAAGCTTTACTTACTCTAAATAGGTGTGTATATTTGAGTATTCTCTTAAAATGTGGCATCTTATGGAAATGTCTAGCTCCTGCTATCATGGTCTCACGGTATTTAAGCATGACCAGTGATACCTTAATGAGTAATGAAAACCTACCAGTTTTGCAGGTAGGTTTCTGAAGACAGCATCAATTTTGATTTCATGCAAATATATTAGTCTACAGGAATAATTTGGGGGAAGGGAGAAATAATCCTATCATGTGGAAAATAGGTTTTTGTTCTTAATCTTTTGTTCTTAAGTAACTTAATTTAATCTGTCCACTCCTATCTCACATTAAATTATTTTGTTTCAGTGGGAGAACACAGAATCTCCTCTGCATCAGAAGAGTCTTTTGTCTGTACTAGGAACCGTTGTTGTGCCCTTATGGTGTTCAGAAGGGAACCCAAGCATCTCTATGCTCTGTCCAACACGTAGAAAGTACCTATACCATTTTGAAGCCTTGGATTGTAATCACATTTTGAGTAGAGAGTTGATCAAACCTGAAACACCTGTTTTTCTAATTGCCAGTTTTGAAAGCTGCTGGTACAAAGCTTTCACTGCTCTGGTTCCACTCTTTGGGTTAAGCAAGCCACCATGCAAAGCAAAGTACTGCATTGGAAGAGATCTCTATACTAAGTTGCAGAGTTGTTTATTCTTACTAAATGTGCAGTCATGGAATGACTCCTGCTCTGTGTTCTTTTAGAAGGTGAAATGCAAGTAACTGTTCACTTCAGTAAATGAGATAGCAGTTTAGAAATAATAGTATGCCAGCCTGTCCTTGAAAATTACTTGGGCTTTTAAATATGCTCTGCTTTCCTCTTTAATGCTCTTTAATAACTCAAAAAAAAAAAAAAAAAAAAAAAAAAAAAAAAAAGAGAAAGAAAGAAAAAAGCAGTTTAAAAGTGTCAGCTTGCAAAGTAACTATAGTGGCAAAGCCTGATTAGTAACAACACCCATTGCATAATGGTGGCATGTACAGCAGTTCCTCTGATAGAAAGGACTCCAGATGATGTTAGTGGGATGGGTAGCTTTATCCTGTGTGTTGGTAACTCTAGCAAATCATGAAAAGATATGGTGTTTAATTATCTGGACATCCTGATGTGGTGCTGGAGCTAAGAGAAGAAATGTGACCCAGAGGTAATTAAATGGGAGCTAATACACTGTTGCAGCTACCATGAAAATACTGCACCCAGCTCTCATGTTCGCTTTCAAAAGATCCTCCCAGAATTGGGAAAGGTTTGGAGAAGAAAGCTGGGAATGACTAAGCATGGGAAAGCATGGCTGATAGTAAGTAAAGAAGTTTTGAAGTAGAGTAAAAAGTAGAGTAAAAAAAAGTTTTGAAATAAAGACATTATTTTACTATTTTCTTTGCCAGCAGAGATGACTTACTGCTGCTTTGCCCCGTAGCAACATAGTTCACTGCCTTCTTGAGCGTGCTGCTACAGTTTTCTTGAGGCTGTGTTTATAAGTTGAGTAGTTGGAATTATCTTTGTCAAAAATTCTCTTTAAAGAAAGAAAAGGGTTTGTATGGTTTTGTAACTTAGTTAATTTTGGCTGTTCAATTTAGTATTGACCTATGGTACAGATTTAATGCAGCAAAAGGGAAGGAGGAGAGGGCTTGTGAACTTTTCAAGCCAACTTTTCTGTTTAAAAATACCCCTTTGTAACTGCAAACTTAAGGAGTGCTCTGTCTATTTAGCTTGTCAAAGCTGGCTACTAGAATTCTTCATCAGTCTGTGTATTTTGCTCTGTGGAGAACAAATAAAAGTTTCTCTGCTTTGTTTTAAAGTAAACATGGAAAAATGGCACAAAACCTCGTAGCTGGAAGGGAAGGCCGAATGAATATGAATAACTGTATTTAGATTTGGAATAGGAAAAATTAAGTCCCTTGTAATCACAGATCTATTATCTGAAATCTTTCCTAAACTCAATTATCTGATTAAATTTTAGGCAATTAACATGGTAATACCCCAGTCAAATGCAGTGTTGTAATGCGGAGATTGGAATACAAAGAAGTTTAATGTTTGTAGAAGCAGTCCGCCAGAAAAAGCATGCTGTTCCAGTAGTTTTTACGTAAGAGGTATCTGATACATAGCTATAGGAGGTAAAACTGGGGCAGCAGAGGTTGAAAGATGGTTCCGGAAGTGTGCAGCTGCTTTGCTTGCCTGGTCAGACTTCCATATCGAACCTGACAACCCTTCCAGCCTGTCCCTCTCACAGCTACGATTTCTCATATAGTTGAAGAGATACTTGCGTGTGGATACCTGGATGTATAGTGTTCTAACTGTCCAAGGTTTCTGTCTTCAGGCTAGGAAGATAGTGCACTTAACCCTATCTTTTGATGTCTCTTGAGGACTTCTGAAATCATGTGACCACACAAGTGATTTTCTCCACAGAAAGATAATGCCCTTCTTACACCAATATGTTTCCAACTAGCTCTGTAGAAAAATACCAATAAAACCCAAAACAAACAAAAACAAACAAAAACCACTGCTGCCTTCCCTCACACCTTGAACTATTTTTATCCTCTCTTATTGAAGAGTGTGTGTATTGTGGTGGGGTGTAGGGGAGGGAGTGAGAAGAACATTTCAGCATGTTAAAGATCTCCTTTGTTTAAATTGTCGGGAAATAGAAAGGAGAGAGTCCCTGCAGCAATTTTATACTGGTAGCCAGCGTCCGCTCTTTGTATTTTAAATACAAATTTAATAGCGTTACCAGACTTAAATTACCTTTTGGACAAAAATAATACAAGTGGAACAAATAGCTTATATGCAGAGCAATTGAGTTAATGTTGCCATAGAAACCTTTATTTTGTATATATCTGACTATTTTAACAGTGTAGCCTTAATTACATTTAATAGCATATACAGTGCTCACCTTGTGAGTGTACATAACTGAAATTCTGCAAGACTGAGCTAAAACTGGAGTGCGTCTTCGTGTTCCTCTATTTCCAGATGGCAGGCACAGCAATTGATCACATTTGGCAAAAATGCTCACGGTATTCAAAATACTATTTTTTCAGGGGTAAGTATATGACCTTTGTATATCCAACGACTGTTAATGGCTTTTATATAATCCTTTGTGATTTACTAACCTGAAGTACATGTTCACTTTATTGCTTTCCATCAATATTGAGTATAGTATATATATATTAAAAAAAAAGAAAAACAAAACTGATCAGGAGTATGAAGTCAAAAATAATGTGATCCCTGTCAAAATGAAAGTAGGTTTTATTTTTCAGACCCTTGTTATCTCTTAATGTGCATCTTGATTTCAGGAGGGCTAAAGTTAGCTTGATGCAAAAATAATGACTGGGGGATAGCTTCTGTTAGAAAATAAGAATGATTTTTGTGCCTTTCATATGTAAGGCTAGAAGCTAGTGGGGCAGGAGGATTTCCTGGCTTCTGGCTGATGTGGAGTGGCAGGAGCTGAAGACAACAACCTTTGTTCTGACAGCCAAAGCTGAGGTGCAGGCCATTTGTTCAATTCTTACTGTTTTTTTTATTTTCGTATCCTATAAATGGAGGGGAGGTGCCAGTAAATGATTTGGTTAAGGCTGTTCTTCTTTGTTTTGAGTTGGCAGCACTTCCAACCTAGAGCAAGCTGGCTAACTTTACTCAGGTATTACACCAACTCAGTTGTTCACCAGCAGTAACTGAAATACAAACATTGGATCTCCTCTCCGATCCCCATGCTGCAGGAGAGCTGCAGGCCTTGGCCCCAGGTGGCTGAGGCTGGCTTGGGGAGGAGGAGAAAGGACAGGGACGTAAGAGTAAGGTTAAACAAAACCAGTGGTTTAGGTAAACTGTTGCCCAGAGTGCCCTACCCAGGAAGATGTCGTAGGTGCAAGGGGGAACTGTGTTTGCAGAGGAGCTCTAACACTTCAGTCTCTGTGAATCTTTAAAGTTCTCCTGCTCCTGGGCAGGTGGCCCAGGACCATGGTCAGATGGTTTTTGGGGATCTCCCAGGAGGAAGACTCCACCACCTCCCTGGGCAACCAGTTGCAGTGCTCCGTCACCCGCACAGCACAGGAGTGCTGCCTGGTGCTCAGAGGGAGCCTCCTGTGTGCCAGTCTGTGCCCACTGCCTCTTGTCCTGGCACTGCACACAGCCTGGCTCCATCTTCATTGCATCTTCCCTTTAGGAATTTATACACATTGATAAGATCCCCCCGAGCCTTATCTTCTCCAGGCTGGACAGTCCCAGCTCTCTCAGCCTCTCCTTATGTGAAAAATGCTTCAGTCCCTTAATTGTCCTAGCTGGACTGTCTTCAGTATGTCCATGTCTCTGTCATACTGGGGAACCCAGAACTGGACCCTGTACTCCAGGTGTGGCCTCACCAGTGCTGGGTAGAGGGGAATGCACATTGCCAAAGAGGTTGCTAGATTTTGGGAGATGAAGGCTGATTTTCTGCCCTGCCCTCCCTGCCTGCCCACCCCCCCGGCCTTAGAAACACATAATTTTCTGGTGAAATAATGTACTTGCAATCAAAGGAGTCTTTGAATTTGGGCATGGACTGGAACTTTGGAGGTGAGTGAATAACATAACCCATTGATGCTGACAATCCTAGTGTGAACAAATCTGTTAGTCTGTGATTCAGCTATCAACATGTAAAGGGATATGATAATTTCCGAGCTCAAAGTTACTGCAGTGATAATTATTTATACCAGTAAAACTGAAATACTAATATGGTCACACAGCTTATGTATTTTCCTCCTTTGACTATTCCTTACTTTTTTTTCTATTACAGTAAATCTGAGTGGTACCATTCAAGGAGTAGAGTAAGCAGTAACAATCTAGAAAAGACATGAGTGAGGGGAAACTTAGCAGAAATCTGCAATGAATGTATTGGAAAGGGGAGATGAAGCGAGTGTTCAGATTTCCAGAGCTGGAGGCATCAAATTCGGTTAGCGAGTTTGAAAACAAAAGATGATGTTTTTTTATATCATGAATAATAGATGTGTGGAGCTGCTTGCAAGAGGATCTTGGAGATGCTTAAAAATGTACATGGGCTTAAGAACAGACAGGATACATCCTTCAAGAATTGCCCAGGCTAGAAACTGCCTCTGTCTCAGGCTGTCTTCAAAGCTGGAAAAAGTTGAGCTTGGGAGGGCAGCTGAGGGAAGCACTGTCCAGGTCTCCCTTATCTGCTCATGGTTGTTCTTGCAGGTGGAGTCTTGGGCTTAGACAGACGCTTCTGTGGTCAGACACCAGTGTGGCTTACCTTGCGTTATTAACGTATATTGCAACTTAATCTATCCCAACGCTTCTACTGGTGTTCACAGAGTAATAATGTTCCCTAAAAAGGAGGAGAAAGGGGTTAAGAAGATGTGGCAGTTATGAACAAAATGGATCCCAGTCCATTGGTATCTGTACCTGTACAGATTCAGCCATGCTTTTTGATGCTGTGCTTGATGATGATAATTTGATGCCATCTGTTTCTCAGCTTCTGTCCTAATAGCTTAAACACAATGGGTGCTGCAAAAGTAAAGTCTTTTTTTTTTTTTCCCCAAAAAAAACATTGAGCACAAACATCAAGCTATTCTGCGTGAAGACCTTAAGTATTTCTAGGAAGAGTGGTAAAAATTTGTCCAAACCCCTTGTTTTTGACTATGACGATTACGTGCTTAAAAAAAGATAAAAAATGGCTCAGTGGCTCATGGAGAAGGTAAAAGGCAAAGTAGATTAGCTTTATTGCAAGGAGAAATGTGTTGCTCTCCCTGTTTCTAGTTCTTTCATTTTTTGTTTGCCACTTTTGCAATGACAGTATGCATGAAGGATTCTATTATATCAGCCCAGAATAATGTAACGAAGCAATAATGTTGTTTGATTTTCCATGGGGAAGGTAGGCTTTTATCAGTGTGTGGGGGGGAGAGTAGTAATGGACTGGATTTTCATTATTAATGTACTGCATGTACCCAGCAAACTGCAATGGCATGACGCTGTTGCTCAGAGCAGTCAGCAGAGAATTTTATCATCTTTCTGTGCAAGAATTTGTGTTTCCAGTATGGAGGGGTCCTTCTAGCCTGTAAAGCCAGAAACAGCAAAATGCGTTCTGTTCATCTCCGCATCTCTTCTGGAGCCAGCTCATCTCCATGGCAACACATTAGGCTGAAAGAGATGTGGAGACTGGGGAGGAAAGGAACGGGTTAGAAACAGCCGGGCGGTGGTGTGTGTCCCCCACGTCAGTGCATCAGCCTTTTGATAGGATGATGCTGTTAACACCCATCCAAGGCTCCTGTGCAGAGCTTCTTTATCAGAGCAGCTGCCAGGGCATTTGCTTTAGAAATCTCCCTTCTGCATCCTTCTATTTTTTTTTTTTTCCTCCTAAATTACACCTCTCCCCTTCCCCTCTACCCCTTAGTTTAGTTGCAGCCTCATTGAAGATGTGCAGCTCATTTTCAGCTTTCTGCCAGCTTCCTTGCGATACGGTATTTTGCAAAGGCAGGAAGGCATGGCTGCATTTCACTTGACCTTAGCAGCGAAGTGCAGTCTCGTCTGTTGCTGAAGGATACTGACTATGCAGAAATTTATTGAAGCAGATTATTATGAACTGGACTGGTATTATGAAGAATGCACAGATGGTAAATCTTTTTTTTCCTAGTCTTGGTGCAGAAGCTTTTCAGACTGGAGCGTTGTTATTAAATGGTTTTGAAAATGAAGTACCTTGAAAAAGGCAGCACCCTGCTGTGGCAGAGATGCCTGCATCTCTGTTACACCTCAGCATCTCTTTTAAGCATACTACAAGAGACTGCTGTGTGCCTTTCTCTTTTCCAAAGGGAGTGGCAGAGGAGCATATGATCCCTCCTTGGGCAGGGGGAGAAATATTTGAAATGTTAACTGTATGTGTAATAATTGAGCTGAATTTATATAGGCTTACTGTAAGATTCTGCATTGATGTCTGAAGTCTGTGTTTTTACTGTTTCTGCAGTACCAAAATGATGTAATATATATATATTTAATGTGTTAATAGTCAATACGTGTTTTCTCTCTGGCTGTTGGTCTGTAAAAGACATAACTGTGGCTTCTTAAAACTGAGGAGGTTTACTTTTGGAACTGAAAAAATTACAAACTGTGGTGAGCGTGATCTTCTGAGCCTCCAGTGATCTCTCTGCTGTTCGCCCGGGTGATTATTTCTTTATCAGAGCACTGAATATTTTTATCAGACTTCTGATAGAAGGCACATGAGGAAGGATGAGGAATGCCTATAATTGTATTGTCTGCAGAGTGGAAAAATCAAGATTTTTCACCAATGGCACTTAATGGTAAACTAAAACAACATGCAGCCTTTGGGAAAGCAATAGTTGTGTTTAGATTTTATTCTGGTTGGAGAGCTTGGCTTAAACGAGGCGAGTCCAAGATCACAGTTTAGCAAAGAACAGAAAGCAGTAAGGAGGGTAGGCCCAGGGGCATGTGGGTTGGGCGTACGTAGTACAGAAAGCACTGTTTCATAGTGCTTTGGTTAAGTGTCAGAGGGGACATGAATAGTAAAGATGCGTGACAGAATTTGAATGGGTTATTATGGTCTTGTAAGTGGCATGTGCCTCCATTTCTTTCTCTGTACTAGATTTCTAGTGAAGTGAATGCAATGTCAGAAGGTTGTTAAACTTGAACTTCACTTATATTTAAATGATTATTCCTGTCCAGGTGTTCAAAGAGGTAAGGTGCACATTTATTTGGCAGATCTGGCTACTTTTAGTAGGACTGAATCCATTATGTAACTTTTATCCTCTAGGTTTAACCCTAGTAAATTCTGTAGCATTGGATTAATCTGCGTGATGTAACAGGCTGGGTTGGCCTGGTTTTGGAAGCTTAACAAATAGAACGGTTGTACTGTCACTGAAAACTCTAGCTGATTTTTTTCCAGGTTAAGTACAGAAGGCCTTCCTTTTTTTGTTGGTTTTATGATCCTTTCTCTGTCTGTTCAAAGTGTCATTATGCAGGTGTGGCATGTCTGAATATCTGAGCTAAGAGCTCCTTTGCTCATCCATTTGGTTGTAAGGTGGTATGCACTGCGCTGGAGAAACCATGGGAGTTCCACAGCAGTGGAATACGCAACAGGTATTGGGCAAGCGTTTAAATACCATGTGGGATCAGGACCTCAGGAGCACTGCAGTGGTTGGTCTGATTCTGGGCTGACAAGTTTTCTTATGAGTGTTGAGCCCCCACCCAGCATACTTCTTCCAGGAGCTGAGATCTCCGCAGAAAGGCAGCTAGAGTTAGTGCCGGCTGGCTGGCTTAAGCACCTGGGTGTGAGCACGTCTCTGAGAGCAGGGTTTAATGTCTGACAGGGAAAAATCTCTCCTCTAGGTAAGGCATGATGCTTCTTTTTTTTTTATTATTTTTTTACTAAAATATTCGGTAGGATGGAATGATAGTGCTGTCAGTCCTCTCTCAGCCTCTTAGGTGAGTGGCAGTCTCAGCAGGTTTAACGGTTTTTAGCTTCATGGTTTTTAGCTGTCTTCTGTTTCTCCCAGTTGAAGTTTGTGAGAGAGAAGGAGAGGAGGATTTGTGAGGTGCTGTGGAAACCCTTTGGCCTTTGGTACTGGCATTTTAATTTGGATATAAAATAGTATTGGCCTTTCCTGTTGATGAAGAAGGATATACTGATTTGGTGGGAGACAAAAGGCATCTTCAAAGCATTGTAGAAAATGGAGCTTTTTCAAAAACCTAGAGCATATGGTATCTTATGAGGTGCCTGTCTCGTAAGATTTTGATCATTGATTTTTCTGCCATGTATTTGTCAATACCAGATTCATTTGCCTGAGATTCCATTTATATTCAATAGAGAACGATAGGCAGTTGCAGCTCAGCTGACCTGTTTTGAATGTCTATTTTAAGACCAGATGAAACATAGTTAGAGAGCTTATTTCTCTGCTATACATGGACTTTCTGGAGCTTAGATGTATATGTGCAGTATATCATGAATCCTGCCCAGTTTACCATTTTTGGTAAATATAACATTGGAGGATTCAGTGGTACATTGAAACTAATAGAAAACCTCCCAAGATATTGTCCTACAGAATTATTTTTCTGATGAAATTGTTTATGCATTCTTTGTCAAAGCTGATGGGACTCACATTTCTGTATAAAGGGTGTGATTTCATGTTAATAATTACTTTAGCTGCATATGATTTCTTGTTCTTCGAGGGGGAAAAAATATTCCAAAATTACACCAGCATGTAAGGCTTTAGTGCTATTCTTTAACTTAATAGGAAAAGAAGTGATTTTATCTCTTAATTCAGATTTAATGAACTTCTGTGTGGATCGACATAGTAAAAAGGTCTTCCACTTGCATATGGTGGCAGTAATTTTTTTTTAATACCTTGCAAAAGCAAATGAACAAATGCTCAAAGTTGACAACTTAAAAATCTTTGAGGATTCTCTAGGGTTGAAATAACAAAGTAATCCCTTTATGTAAGGTCCTTTACAGAGTTTATTTTTGGTAAGAGTAGATGGAATTAGACAATAAAGTGTTACTTTATCTGAAGTTTGAATCACCAGCGTTAACTAACATTAAAATAAAATGAAATTTATATAAGAAATATTACACTGCTTTTTAGATACATTTTCCAGTATAATATTTTTGTATGATATGAGTGACAGTTGTGACCTCACCTGGCATTAATGAAATATACTGCACAGGTGGAATGGGGAGGGGAAAAGAGCTGGGTGTGTACTTGAACAGGAAAGTAGTTCCTTTCATAGCAGATTTTGAGATGGACAGCACTAATGGTAGAAGAGGAAAAGGTGAAACTTCTGCAGAATTTTATTGTGAAAGATAACAATATAAAAGTAGGTTCATCTAGGGTTGTTTTTTAAAAAAAATAAAAAAGGAAAAAAGGAAAAATAAATAGATTAGTAAGAAACAAATGACGCAACTTGCGTGAGTTGCAAACTCCCAAACAACAATCAGATAATAGATACCTGTATAAATCTTTATGAGTACCCTTCTCCCCCTGCCTCTCTCTTGGGCCAGTCTCCTTCACCCTCTCAACGAACAACGCTTTCAAGAGAAGTCCAGGTTGACTCTGGATCAAATAACTTGTCATGTGGTTTCTTCCATTACTCGTTTATTTCTAGCTATGCAACTCTGCTTTAATACCTGAGAGTTCATTGCCTACAATTCCAGATGACTTTTTGTGTGTGTAATTGGCTCTTTCTTTCTTCTTTTGTTGCCCATGAGTTTCAGCAATTTCTTGTGGAGAAAAGAGCATCTCATCCCTTTTTTTCTTTTTTTTCTGCTGTCTCACTGTGTCTCCCATTTGTCACACACGCCAAAGCTTCTAACCTGTTATGTGTTTGCCTGAGTGACTACATCTCACTTTCATGGTTGTTCTGGCACTTTGCTTTTGCTCTTCTCCGTATCTTTTATCTCCTGCCAGTACTTTTCTCCTGCTCATATTGAAATGTTTTCATCTCTTGTTCTGTTTGCAGTTACTATTTGGAACTCTTCTCTTCTGTTTTCCGCTCCATTGAAACTATTATCAAGTTCATGGCTTTCTCTTTAGCTGGACAATAATTAACAGTGCTATTGCTTGTTCTCCTTGACATGTCAGCCACAGTTTCTTATCCCTGTCTCTTATATTAGTGTGCCTTTGCAAATGTGAGACAGTGTCCTACTTCTTTCCCTTTTTTTTTTTTTTAATTTGATCACTCCTTGAGGGCAGTATTAGGAGAAGATTTCCTATATTTTCTGTGCTTCTTTGCTGCAGCTCTAAGTGTTTGTGGATCTCCACAGTTCTTTCTCTGTGCACCTTAATTATAGGTAACCTTACAAACACAAGTCTACCAGCTCTGTGGGGGGCACAGTCAACCTTTTTACTTGAAATATGCTTGTCTTGACACCTCTCTTACAACAGGAGTTTGGCTGATGGTTGGGCATTTCTGATGAGTCCTCATCTCCCTCACATGTTAACCCCTTCTGTCTCCATCCCTGTGGGCACAGTAACTCTGGTGTCATTCTGGATGTTGACTGTGGGCATGCCATCTACATCTATGTGACTCTTACAGATGTTTGTAGCATGCAGTCTCAGAAACATCCTTTGCTCCCTAGATATGCAGCTAAAATTCTCATTCAGGTTGTTCTTGTTTTGTTCCTTCATCCTTTATCTCCATACTTGATAAATATGGTTGAGCCTTGCTTATATTCATGCAGTCATTGATATAATTTTACTACTTTTCTGCTTTTGCCATGTCACTTCTTTTTCTTTATTCCTCTGTTGACTCTTCTTTATCCAGTCAGACCTAAGCTACTGCTACTTGTATGTTGTCTTTATGTGGCTTATTTTTCAGTATAGAGATATTATTTCCTTTTTAGTTGGCTTAACTGTTAAATTTCTAGATAAACATTTTCCCACTTAATCCCATTTCATTCCCTTTCTGCAAAAGTCACCTGCTGTCCTTTTGGCTGAATGACAGAAGGTGATTTGGGTGGGCTTTTGAAAGAGCAGGAAATATGCGAACAACATGTACAAATGTACCTTTTGCAAACAAATGTGCAAACCTATAAACATTTGAACAATCTAACTTTGACTATGCATCTTAATAGACAGCACATGTTCGGTGACCAATTTATCCCCCCCTCCCTGAAAAGCCTACCCCAAAACACCCACGTCTTTTCATCAACATATTTTGAAATCCAGGTGCTGCTGTTTCAGCTGCTGTTTTTAGGACTTATTAGCTTACAGAGAATTTTTGTTCTAAATGCAGCATTGTTATTACTGGTTAATTGTGGTGATTGTGTGCAAAAGACTAGATGTTTTTATTGATAAAGGAAGGTTAAAATGTTTTGAATATGCTGCAGTTGCATGGAAGTAATGAGTCAGGGTAAGAGGGTTTATTTGTATTTTGTCCAGCCTCGCCCTTCTTAAGCTAACTCTGGGTTTGTGTTTCCTTTTCTGTTGCAAAGTTACTGAAGGTGGTCTGTACCTTAGTGCAGGCCTTGTATGAGAAGTGCGTGTGTTTCAAGCATTGCAGCTCAGTAAGGAAGTGAAAGGACTTAGCTAAATGTCTTTAGCAGCTTACATAGAGCGGAGCAACCTATGTGCTGAATTGATTACAACAAATATGCCAAATTTACTTTGCAGTGGCAACCCGTAAAAACGAATGTTCGTTCTGGTATGCTCTTTAAGTCCTTGAGTCTGTATTTACAGGAAATATTAAAAATCTCTTTTGAATCTTTCCTGATTAGAATGTGTGTTTTTAGAGCCACGTACAATTTAGGTTTTTTTCTTCCATTGCTGCTTATTGTTTGGCAACTGCTGGAGACCTGGCTCTTAATCTGTGACACGTAAATATTCCCACACTGGTAAAAGGGCTTAATGCAAAATACCGCTAAAAATGAGTTGATAGTGTGAGGGTGCAGCACACATTCCTTCCCCACCCATTGTGAATTTGCATCAGCATTTATCATATGCTTTAACAATATTAACAAAGTAGATACTGTAACACTTATCTTTCTTTTGGTGTTTGAATGTCAGAGTCTCTGTGTGCAACATGAGTCACAGTTCAAAAGTCAGCATGTGAAAATACTCATTTACTGTATGCATACTGTTGCGTATATTGGGCAGTAATATGCCTGTTTTTGGTGCATCACGCACTGCTCTCCTCTCCTTATAAAGTAGCTGGTTAGCTGTAGCTGAACACTTGTCAGGAATATTAAAACCACAGTACATCAGTAGAGTTGACAGGGATGGGCTTTTTTTGTCCCTAAGATTTGGAAGGTGCTTCTTGCATTATTTTAAAGACGTCTTGAGTTTGTTTTGGTATCCCTCTGCTGATTTTCTGTTCTCTAGCTATTAAAGAAAAGTGGTAAATTAACGCTGCATTATGTCCCCCACTATTTTTTTTTTTTTTGGAATACTCCTGGTAATTACAATGAATGTGTGTCGCGTCTCTTATTTGAGCCTTTGTGAATAATGTTTCTGAAAATATCCAGTCTTGTAAAGCCTGCGAAGCATGGCATTTTGACTGAAATCTAATGGCAGGTAAAAGTTCAGCTGAGCTGGAAGTGTGTGTACTTCCCATTTTCTACCATTTCTGCTGAGGAACAAGTGAAATACAGCAATTAACTGTCTGTTAGGAAAAATAATCGAAGACAGTACTACAGAGGAGGGGCTTGGATTATTTTGTTTCAGGGCCTGATGCTGAAAAGAGTGTCAAGTTCAGTTCCAAGCTCTGAATTGAAATGAAATGAGAAATACCAACAGTAGAAAACACTCAAGGAAAAAGTATTGTCATCTTTTTATATTTGTTACACATTTGGTAATATTTGTGAACAATCACAAGTCCGGGCACTGATTTGAAGTCTCAGATGCTGGAGGCAAGTGGGTACCTAAGACTCTTACTGTCTGATATATATATTTTTTCTCCAACTGAGTTCTTGAGTCTACTGCTGACAAATATTGCACTAAATTTTGGAAGTCGAAGGTCAAGTTGGTAAGTCTGAGTAATAGGTAAGATCTTCATTCAGAAATGAGTGTTCCTTTCTTGAGCAATCACATCTGGGTACTTCGTATCCACTGGTAATTTATACAAACATTGTTTGCATATAGATATCGTGAGCTTAAAAATTAAAACAGAATAGTTCACCATGATTGTATAAAATTAGTACCTTCCCATCTCTTACTGTCTCCTATGTTCATGCTGCTAGAGAAATGGTAACAACCGAGAAATCATTCCTGTGTTGCCCCAGCTGTTATCTGGGCATGTTCCAGAGGACTATCGGCTTGTGATGTCCGTCTGTCTCCCTGGCCAGGATGTCCCCTTGAAGGGCGATGAGCTACCTTTGCCTTGCAGTCCCCCAGCTTTGCCCGCAGCTGCTTCTTCGCCTGTTTTCTGGAGGAGGCTAAGGGCGCCTATTTGCCATTGGAAGTAAGGGAGGCAACTTGGTAAACATTAAGTATCTATAGCTGCAAAAATTTAAATAAGAAAGTTAACATGTCCCATGTGTGTAGTGAAGTTTAGCAGGAGGTTTTTTGTTTTTTTTTTTTGGTGGAGCAGAGAAGAGGTACGTGTGCTCTTGGACGTGCACTGGGGTGCAGTATGTGGGCTTGAGGTACATTGTTTCCCATAACATCTACAGTAAGGCATACTGTAGAAAACATGATATTTCATAGCTGATGTGATGTGAGTTAAATGCCTGGTGCAAGTGTAATGTTTTTTGTAAAAGCAGTAACAGAGCCCCCGATGCCCCCAGCCCAGCTCTCTGTGCAGTGGCTTTCAGCATGTGCTGGATGCTGCAGCTGGTGCGAGCTGCGCAGCAGCCGCAGCTGTCGGGATCTCTGCCCAGTGGGATCTGCGTGTGCATGTGTGCAGCCTTAGGCTAGTCACCAGTCCCGCAAAATTCCTTACTTGTAGCATTAGGCAACCGGGAGGTGATTTAAGGGTGCAGGCCCTTGGGCAGGTGTGACGCCAGGGGCTGGGCGGGCTGGGGCGGGAAGCTACCACTGCCGGCAGGGGCTGAGGAGACGGCAGCACCAGGCAGGTCGGGCAGGGGACTGTCGGTCTGCTTACTTCATCTGAAGTACTCTAGCAGAGCCCTGGAGTACAAACTGCCCGCCGTCGGAGGTGGTATGAGGAACAGCGTAAATCTTGTGGTAATTATTAGACAGATGGCCTCTTTCCTCCTCCGCCCTGTCTGTACGAGGCAAAGCTGCTGTGCGGAGGACAGACACGGTCACTTAGGAGCTCCCTGGCTCAGTATGTGAGTGAGGAAAGATGGTATCCTGCTCTGCGGAGACCTTCCTTTGCTCTCCCCAGAGGTACAGCCACAGAGGGAATGACTTTCCGTCGCCTGTGAGACTGAGGTGTAGTACTGTGCCTATCTGGGACAACTTCGGCAATGTCAGGAAATGAAGAGGAAAGCTTTGAATATGACTATGAGAAGGAAAATGAGAGACAAAGTGCATTTAACAGGCAGAGCCTTGACATCTTGGAAGAAGGTACTTTTTACCCTTTTGATTTTAAACCTGTGTGCTAGTAATGCCTGGCAACATTTAAGAGACTTTAGTGATGTTTGTGGATTTAAACCTACTAAATTTCACAATCTTTAATGTGTACCCGCTACCTTCAGATGAAAGAATATGAAAATACTCTTATGGGGATAGGGTGAATCTTTATGCATACTTCTTACAGAATAAATACACGATCAACAGATGTAGGGTATGCAATGTGAATGTGCACGCGTGGGAAGTTCTCCTGTGCACCCACTATGAAGAGTGTGTACCTTCCCATATAAGGGCTGCTTCCAGCCTGTCTAGCAATTTTTTCAAGGCATTAGGCACCAAAAGCTAGATGCACCACTTATGCTATTTCATGTGCTATAGATTTCGCTCTAAAATAGCAGTTTTGTGGTAGAGAACTGGTACTTCCAAGAACACTATCATAAAGCTGATAGAAGGATGCTTTGAAAGATTGACCTCCTGGGAAACATGTCTGAAGCTTCCGTGTGAGAAGAGCTTTCTTGGATGTAACACTCTCATTGAGCCGGTTGCACAGGACTTTCCTGTAAAGACTTCCCCAGAATGAAATGTTGCACCTGGATTTCAGTCATATTCGATAAACTATCCATCATCTCTGTTGTGTCTCTGAAGGAATTTGAGATGACTTGTCTGTCTGTGCAAAATAGAAGAGTGCTTGAGAGAATACTGGTGAAAAAGAAGCTTTAAAAACTGGGGTTTGGGGGTGGGGAAGAAACATCTAAATAGGTCAACAGACTTTGTTTTATATTTTATTCCTATTTTTTTGGTGATAAAGTGGTTGCTGAAACATAGATAATGCTATTCTTATTCTTCCTGTGTATTTTACCTTTCATGGAGATCTAACTACAGTCTGAACTTATTCTTGCTGATTTCAAAAGAAAAAAGAACATTGAGTTCCATCTGGGATAAATTTAGTCCTGTGTCTCCACAGTACCTACTTCTCAAAAGCTCAGTATGTATGTGAAATGCCTTTTAAAGATGCTTCTCTCATCCACCTATACATTCAGGTCACCTACATACTTAATGTAGTAGTGATGTAGATGTGCAATAATGATGTATATTTCTAGGTATCTTTTCATGTGGGCATGCTTATTAATGACAGTATTTCTGTTGGCGGTGAGCCAATCCATTCTATAAGTAAAGTCAATTGAAACACTAGCATGCAGCCTTTCCATGCAGAAGAGATGTTTAGGTATATCTGGCTATAAATCTAGTATCAGAAAAGGGCAGACTGGAGAACATGCTTCACTAATGATTTACAGTTATGTTGTTGTTTGCTCTATATTTCTTAATGTTCTTATGGAAAGAAGGGAGTAAAAACTGTATAATTAAGACTCCTTAACTGTTTGGCCTATCCCATGAACAGGATATGTACCCACTACTTGTCTGGTCATTTTGATATGGTGAGCTTTTTCCCTTTCATGGCATTTAGATCCTTTCACTGCCATTGGTCCTGTTTTTAAAACCTCTGTGACAGAACTAGTACTATGTTGGGCAGCATTGCAGAATCAGTTCTGTTCATAAGTATGGGAAGCACCTTCATAAAGGTCTAGGCAGAAAAGTCCAAGAGTCAGTGCATTGCTTTTGAGCTGTAAGTTTGCCCAACAGTAACTTCTACTCTTCATTTGATGAGCTGGCCTTTGAGCTGACAGCAGTGAAGCTTTGTTACAGGGCTAACTGTTGATAGTGTTTGCTCAGTTTTGTTGATAAAACCTGAGCTGTGAAAGGGCAGCCTTTCGGCTCTACTTGATTAGTGCGCTGTTGGGTCAGCTAATTCTGAAACTGGGCAGTGTTTTGATTCTTGCTTTTGAAGGTAGGACGGGAAGAGGCTATATGACGTGTTTAGGACCTTTGGTAGCCAGTCATTACTATTTCAGTTTACTAATGTAACAGATTAAAAACCCTCTTCATCTAGCCCAAGTCTAATTAAAAAAAAGTCTTGTGATCACTTTTAGACTCTCAACTTCAGGCACTCCAGGAGTCTTACAGAAAATGTGAAATACCTGTTTTATCTTACAGAGATGTTGGCTAGAATTGAGGTCATACAAGGGTCTGGAATCTAAACACTAACAGCTGACAATGCATGGCTTTTAATACAGCCTTGTAACTTCATTTTAAGATTTTTAAAAGGTTTAGAATCCAAATTCTGGCTTAAGACCTACACCTGTTTATTAGTTGTAAGGACTGCAGTCCAGATGTTTCTTGACAAGACATGGATGAAGGAGGAGAATGTCAAGACAGGAATTCAGTAGATGGTAATGAAAAATCTGGTGGGAAAAGGTTTAACAGAAGAGCTATGCTGGGCTCTATCAGTAAATGGCATGCACTAAGGTGATGATAAGTTGTGGGGCACAACAGTGCCCCAGTTGTGGAGACAACAATAACACTAAGCCTTTTGTCCTCTCTAGGCATTTTTCCTTTTCTCCTTAGTTTGGCTTTGTGGGTGTGTTTTCTGAGGTACCACAACTGATCTGTGTTTGTGCTAATAGAGGGAACAGATATATGACCTTCTTGTTGAAATTTCCTTTAACTTGATTCTTCGTTCATCACAAAAAAGACTGTTGCAGTGCATGTCCTGCCTTGAGGAAGTGCTTTGAAATGGCTACCAACCTGAGAGTTTGGGCATAGGCTTTTGAGAAGAACTAACAGCAGAGTTTTTCCGCAAACCTGAGATGAAGTAATAATGTAGGTTAATATTGAAACAACTAAGGTCTTTGAATGCTGTATGAGAGAAACTGCAGTAAATAAGAACCCTTTTCTCACCATAGCTTAAATGGTAAGATAAAATCTCTGCTTCTGGAAGAATCCGTAACTGCACTGTAATGTTAAAAGATTCATGTGCAAACTGCGTCGTCAAAATCACAGTAAGCTAGGCTGTAACATTTTAAAAAGAAAATCTGTTGGTGTTGCCTATTGAATGTATGGTAGTTATGTCACGTTGTTATTATGTAGTTGCTGACAGAGCGTGCATTGCTCACCACATGATGTTCTTTGAGACTCCTCCACAGAGCTCGCCCGCAGCGAGACTTGACAGCTGTGAGGCTGTTGGCACGCTGTGGCCGCTCTTTATCCCTCTGAGCAGTGCCACCGGGTGGGCTCCCCTCTGCCTTCTGCAGGCATGGCCTTGCTCGCCTGCTTTGGGAGAGGGAGGGTGAGGTTGTGGGAACTGCTGGTGTGTTGTGCTTAAATCTGGACTCCTAGCAAGTCCTCCTGCTTCAGAAGCACATTTTCCAAGCTCCTGTGACAATAGTCTCTTAAAATGTTCAGCTCTTTGGATCAATGTGTTCTCTGAGGCCCACCTTAAACATGCCAGGCAACAGCAGGCCTGAAGTCTCTGCCCCAGTTTAGCCAGGGCTCCAGAAACTTCTCTTTAGTGGAGGAGAAGCTAATATGTTTACTGTAAACATGTAAAAACTTTCTAGCCTGGGTCAGAGGCAGAGCTGATGGCACATTTTAGGTATATATTTCTGAATTCATTTGAAAGGGAATATATGTACTATGGCACTGTTTCAGAATACCCTCATGCACCTGGCTCAATTGAGGTAGAACTCCCAGTAACCAGTGCCAGAGCATGACTATCAGTGGCTCTGGAACCGAAGGTGTGATTTTTAGCACGTACTTCATCTTTGAAGTGCAGATATAGTCTTTCAGAAACGAAACCAATGTGAGCAGAGGAGTCCAAGTCTGCCATGTTCTCTGACTGCTCATGTGTTTGCCAAGTGGTATCTGAGAACCACAGGTGCGGCTGGTGAGTGTTTCTGTGCCTGTGCTGTATGTCTAGGTTCACAGCATTTAGGATGTGAAGAACTTGCCATCCTGTCTTCAGTGTGTGGAGAGAGTTCTGAGCACAGGGGAGAGAGACATGAGCAATTCATGAGACAGAGCTTCTCATGCCCAATTGAGAATACAGCAGCTTTTACCATAGTTAAAGGCTTTGGAGAGGGAATTGTAATGAAGAAAAGCAAGAAGTTTATCCGCTGCTGCCACCTTGCTGATAAGAAGCTTTGCCATTAAATAGCTAGAGCTCTATGCCCCCTGAACAGTATTTCCTTACCTTGATGTAATTTCTCAGGGAATACATTTCAGTCGTAAGAAAATCCCCATGCACTGGGGCCTTCCCTGTCAGACTGTATAGTTATGCAGGTTGGTATTATCTGACCTAGAAGTGAAACTTCACTATAGTGTCTTATCTCCCTTCTGTTTCCCAGTGCTTAGCAATAGATGGGAAGAGGAGCACTGAGAGCTGAGTTTTCTTCTTTGGCCATGGTTGTGCTCTCTTACTTTTAGTTCTTTAACTTGACCCTGATTGATAGATCTCAAATGTTAAGAGGGGATGAGTGTGCCTCAAGGAGAGAGTTGTGGCTCTGGCTAGCCAGTGCAAGGAGCCAGGGCTGATGACACCTATGACTGCTGGCTCCTGTGATGTTTTTTTGCCTGCATCCCCTGTTTGTGGAAGGTAGGTCATTGCAGAGGCTCCCAGTAGCAGTATTGCTTCTCTTCCCCTCCATGGCTCTTTCCTGTTCCTGCAAACATACTTTTCTCTAAGCAGCATGCTGCATGGCTGCGTGCCTTTCAGGGCACAGTCCAGGAAGGCACGTACTTTCCTCCCTTCTCCCTGACCATCTTCACCTTTGCACTGCCTAAAGCACAGACTGTCAAGCTCAGAGCCTGAAAGAAGCTTCCAGTCACATCGCATTAAATAGATAATGAGATATAAATGTGAAGTATATCCTCTCAACAGTAATCACGTTGAGAAACACAGGAATATGGGTAACCATAAATTTGTAAGCTTTAAGAGGGTAAGATGATGGTGCTAGGTACTTCAAGGCAGAGGAAATACTTGATCTGTGTAGCATTTGTCCATTTGTGTGCCTGGCTTAAAATAAATAAAATAAAATAAAATTAAAAAAAAAAACAAACAAACCTCTGCTACCAGGTTTACATTTGTGCTTTGTATATTTAATGCAGTCATGAAAATAACGTGATAGAAGCTTTCTCTGTTCTTTGTTTGCAGTTTTTGATCTGTGACTTTAACTTCAATGCTGTTACCCAAACTGATTTTTCTGAGTGTTTCTGGAATTCTGTGCTCCCTCTACTTGGCGTAGACTTTTATTTTTTAATGTTCTGTCTTTATTGCATAATGACCATCTCCAGAAACTGAGAGGTGCAAAACGTATTTGATTTGGATGTTGCATGCATGCATTTAGACACTGCACTTCCTATCATCCTCAAGCAAAAATACTACTGGTTTGCAAGTGAGCAAAAAGAGGTCAGTAAATTGGCACTGCAGGTTTTGTATTACAGAGCATTGTCCTTCATTTGCTCTTGTTTTATCTTTACAGTTATATTACCAGGCTCATATTCACCAGAAAGTGAAGCAGACTAGAAACCTACTATGCAGAATCCATTAGACGTGTGGGTGTTCCCCCCTCTCCCTGTGTTTCACTAATCAGAACTCAAAATAATGCGTCTTTTTCACTTGGTAGATTTTTTGGACAACTAAGGAAATCAAAATCACTGCGCTAACAATTGGCCGACAGTTAACTTTTAATGACTAATTACAAACTTAAACAGTTTTGATTTTTTTTAAATGCTGCTGCTAAATTGCTTTCTCTCCTTTCTCTTTCTACCTTCTCTTCCCCTGAAAGCCTTGGTTTCTTGGGGGTGGGGAGCAATATCTCTTTGCAAATTTGCCCTCTTTCCAAAAGGAATATGTTCCTTTCCATTAGTAGCTCTGTGCTTCTGCTGTGTTGCATGTTGAGTGATTAGAGGAGGCAGCTGGCTGGAGGAGGTGTTTTGTTATACGCAACCTATTGAAGTTTGTTTCTACTTGGACATTGAGGAAGATGAATAATACATGATTTCTGCTTTGAAATCCTTTCACATTGTCAGAGTAGTATATGAAGACCTCTGTGTTAACTGTGACCGACAGAAGTTTGATGGAAACTTCGAGATTATAAAAGCCATTGGTGACTAGATTGCAACTGTTTTGTTAGTAATAAGTCCGTCGTGATAGTTTCTCTGGTTTGTTGGCACTTGTCAGTCAGCTTACAGAAAGTGAAAAGGAATATTTGACTTTATTTCATATGTGCTTGTTGCCAAGGTCACCTTTCCCTTGCAGCTCAAAAGTGTTGATTATCAATAAAAGTTTGTACCTGTATGCAATGTGTTCCAGTGTTACATTTATTGAAACAGCTGTTTAATTTTGGACTGTGGTGATAACCTGCTGTTAAAGATTAAATTGCAAGATCTGAAGGAATAGCTGAGTGAGCAACCACACGTACCAACCGTTATCTCTGTTTTCCCTGTCTGAATGACTTTATTCTGTCTGTGGGAGCACCGTCCTTGTATCAACTGGGATATACAGTCACTTGAATTAGAATGGAGTGAGATTGCCATAGTCATAATCAGCGGTGATTATCAGTGCCAGGGACAGAATTAAAATAAGCTTGCTAATGACAATCTTGAACATTATTTTATAGCAGTGAGGGAATGTTGTAACCAAGGGAACTATTTAGTGTATTGTGTTTTGAAAAGGAAACTGTTGGTGTCAGGGCTTCTGATAGATGTTATTGCATGACCTATGAACTTATTAAAAAAATCATTCTTGTGGTGATATGAATTATTTTTATTGAGAATAATCTTCTGGAGATCACACTGTACTTGTCTTTCTAAGGAGTTTTTATGGAAATCTTTTTACATCCTTTGTTTAATATAGCTGATGTTCTCTGCAAGTTACTATGGCGTTTTTTTTCTGTGGAATCCTGATTAGTCAAAAGCAGACCATATAGCTTATAGCTTACAGATGCACTGGATTTTTTGCTTGTACAACAGTATTGTTATTCTTTTTATTGCTATGTAATTTTTGTCAAGTTACTGCTTTGAGGCATAAACTTTTCCCTGTTACCACTTTCAGACATAATTACTTGGATAAGTGTAATTATCTTTTGAGTCCTTCTGAATGGCATTCTTTGGAATTCACTAGCAGTACTGATGTCACTAAAATGTTTTCAGGATTTGATCCTCAAAAGTAGAGTTAGAGAGACAGGAAAATAAACAGAATAAGTGTACTTCTTGCTGTAGTTTGAGCAACTTTCCTATGTTCAAGTATGGAAAAAGAAAAAAAGCATATTTCAGCAGATACCTAAGTACTGTAGTACTTGATATATTATTGATGTGCCTTAGTGGTGATCAACTATATATTTATGTACATGTATCTTGTATATTTATAATTGGGCAGCATTGTTTCCTGAGGGTGACAAACTGTTTTCATACTATTGCTGTACTCTGTGCACTTTTTTATTTTATTTTTTATTTTTAATCTTATTAGGCCTTATTTGACCTTCTCCCAACCTCCCTTAATGCGTGCTGCAGCAACATTAGCCAGTCTGTCAGACTGAGCTTTTATGACATTGTCAAGGGTAAATCCCCTGAAGACCAATTTGCGTTACAGCAGTCTGCTAGCCAGTAGTCAATATGATCAACTCAACTTTATTAACAATCCCCTTTTTCAGGATTACAGGGTTTGAGGATTAAGTACGGCTGAAAATAAAAAGAATATGTCAGAATGGAGCAGAAAGTGCTGTTGTTTCCTCTAATTATTGATGGATTTTTAAAAAACTTGCAGATTTCAAACAAGTCTGTGTGGCTTCTTATGGATCACCTATGGTGATAGACTAAACTTCCACATACTTCCTTCAGTCTAGCAAAACTCCCAGTTCCACCTTGGTGATTAATCATCTCACCCAGTTTTAGTAAACATTTTTTATGAGCAATATTATGGCCATGATGATGTGGTCTGGGTATTGTAAGAATGGTTTATTATTCTGCATGCATTTTGTATTGACTTTGCTCTGTCTCATACCATAACTCTTAGTTCTTATCCATTTAGTATGACATAGTATTTATGGTGAACAGTGTTACTGCCTGTACTGGAGTTGCGTATTCATGGAACAATTCTACTGCATGCAATACAATGACTAGGTGACATGATAGAATGGTAGGCATGTGTCTAAGAATGTTTTCAGTTCTTCCTTGATTTTTTTCATAAACTCAAGGCATTCCTCTTCAGAGAAGAAAGTTTTAACATTTTAAAGGTTTGTTCTGCCACTGACAAAAGCAAATACTCATTACAAAAGGGAAACATTAGTATTCTCAGTTTAACTTGAAGTTTTGATAGAGTTGATTTTCTTTTTTTTTAGGTTTTGAAATACTTACCCCATAGTTGAAATAAGTAGTTTTAAGATGAAAACTTACACAAATTTATATTCTTTAAAGGAATATATTTTTCTCTCAGTGGTATTGCCAATATGATTAATGTTTTATCTTATTTTCTCACAGTTTTATGTGCTGAAAGAGTGGGCCAGATGACTAAAACATACAATGACATAGATGCTGTTACACGTCTTCTTGAAGAGGCAAGTATTACATCTCTTTAAGGACCCATATACAGTATGAGAAAGTAGTACAGAAATTATATCGTACTAGTAGACTAGACTGTTGTAGACCCTTCTGAAATGAGGAGGAATAAGTGCGCTGAGTGTATGTAAACTTCATCTCATTGGTAAAGTAAATAATCGTCCTAGTGAAGGTCTTTTGTTTACAGTAGTGATACGGTTTCATTAATTGTGCTTATTTTTCAGCTGAGACCATTGAACTTATTCTTGGCCAAATATTCGCCCAAATGAGTGAAAAAAAAAAATCATCTTTAAATGACGCTTATTTTTATAGTACATGTAAAGCTAATAGTATTACTATTTATAGATTACTCTTTTAAAAAAAAAAATCACAAGTACTATTATTTCATTATCTCAGATAGTGTCTTTCCAGAAAAATGCACAGATACAAAGTTTAAAAAAATTCTAATGCTCTATTTGTCTCCAAGCCTTTTCTTCTTAGCTTTGTTGGTGGATTTTTTTTTTTTTTTAACACCGTTATTATGTACCTTGTTATGACTGTAATCCTTGGCTCTCAGAGAATGGCAAAAAGTGATTGTCAAGCTACAGGATGGAATGCTTATGTTCAATAAATACGATGACAAATTGTTTGAAATTAGCTGCTTTTCTACAGTAAACTTGAGTGATAACTTTCCAAATAATGTTTATAGAGAATTATTTAGGTGAAAACATTTACAATTGTATTAGTTCATGTCTGAGCATAATTTATTCCTTCATACTTATTTGCTTACTTATTGCAATTGCAGTGTCAAAAATGGGGTCTGTGTAGCCAAGGTACATTGTGTGGTCTATTTTTCCTCCATTCTGCAAGGGGATGAGCATGGGAATGCTCACGTCTCTCACCTATGTTTGATAAATATGATCTCAGTACAAAGTCCTGCGTTTTGTGCTTTGAGCTGAACTCTCTTCAACATCTTTCTACGAAATTTCAGTTAAAACTGATGCTTTATCTAAAAGCCTTGTTCAAGAATAATCCACTTACTTGTAGTGACAGTCTGTTACCTGTCTGTGTCCTGTTCCTTTTGTCCTGTTTGGCTGGGTTTTACTTGTGTTTGTTTCCATGGCTCGCTCTAGTAATGATGCAGCACTTTGCCAAACTGTTTCCTCCCCTGAGTCCACACAGCCAAATGTCTATAGATCCAGAAATCACACTCATGGGAACAATGCTAGAAGGACTTGCTAAGCCAATGTTTTAAAGCATCTGGTTTACTTCCCTATCTGGATGATAGCAAAGGGAAAATTGGGGAACATGCAATGGGTGAGCCTTTAATAAAATAAATATTTTCAGTGAGTTTTTTGTTTTAATTGGCCATCATTTCTGATTTAATCGCTTTTCCTAGGCAGATGTGTGCACTTACAGCTCCTTTTTCTGTTCTCTAAATGGTGGTTATCACAAGAGGTTAAATCTGTTTGCAGAAGTTAAGGTGTAACGCCTTCTGCTACAGTGACACACACAAATGAAAAACAAACCCAAAATGTACCCATCTGCCTGTCCTTGTTGGCAAGCTTCAAGTGAATGTATTACAAAGTTGGCAGGGTGTAGAGGTGCAGCATTTTGGTGGAGCAGACAGGAAAGAGAAGATCTCAGAACAATATGAATTTTCACAATCTGAAAATCTGTGCCTATTGCCCGGAAGGTGAGCAAAGGGAGAGACACCAGTCCTGTCTGGATATGTGGCAGGAATAGGAACAGATGCCTCTGTGAACCCACTTTCTCATCCCTTCCTAATAATTGTTCAAATGTGTCTGGCTTCAGTATTGTTATTACTCACATTGATGTAATACATCAATTCCTCATCACTGTAAGAGGCCTGACTCCAAACTGAGATTTAGAGCTGAATTGCTAAAAATTGTATAGGAAATTTAGGGAGGTTAATTAAAGAGCCTGGAAACACACTTGTGTTCATCAACTTTGAGGTCAGAAACCTTGCTGCTAGATAGTTCTGCTTCCGTAGAGTCAAGGCTGCATTGATATGTGTATGGGTGTGTTTCCCCTTCTCCCCCCTCCGTCTTTGTATTTAAGAAGTGAGTCAAATTACTGAACAGTAAGTTGGCCCAACATGTAAACTAAACATTTTTGGATAGCTTTGTGGGACCTATTGTTCTGAAAGATTGTACATAAGTTTTTATCAAGATTTTATGGCTAGATAATGCAAGTGGTTTCTAATGCAAATACAAGCCTGACCTTCAAAAATCATTTGGAAAATGCTATTTCTAGATACAGCAGTGATCAATAACCCGTCTTTTTTATTATTACAAAACTTCCTTTTTTCACTATGAAAGCCTCTTCATTCAAATTCATTGGCTTACTTCCAGTCCATGTCAACACTACCTGTAGGTTTTGTAGGCTTTGTTGTGAACATATACATGTCACAAGGTAGATTTTAGTCATAAAATCTGGTTGGCTGTCAACTGGGGTAAATAAGCCTAAAATAGTATTTTCAGTAAATATGTGAAAAACTGCTCCTCAGATGGTGTTCAACTAAAGGTAAGTGGGGAGTTGACCACAGTGCTGTTTTCCCACCATTTTAGAGTTCTAGTGATTGAATAAGAAAATCATCAATGAAAATACTTAATGAACGTTGTGGAGTTCTATGCCATTTATCATCTTGTCCCAGGCAGATTACAACCCAGTGTATGGGTGGGTACATGTCATCAGCGGGAGGGGCCTCTAATTTTTCTTGGTACATGTAGTGTCTAGATTGGTTACTTCCCATTCTGTGCATATAGAGAGGGGTAATAGGGGGGCAAACATGGAGTGAAAATAATCACTTCATGTAGATTTGGGCATCTGCAAAAAAAGAAAGGGATAGGATTAGTTTTTATATTAAAGCATTAATGGATGTGCTTACATGAAGAGGAGAGGAGGCTGAATACTCATTGTGACGAAACTGGCTTCTGCTCCTGCACAGCCTGCTGCATTCTGTTTCAAGGTGGAGCAAGTGGAAACTGAAGAATGCTTTGAAATGCCTGAGTTCTTTAGTATTTTTGCTGTGTTTCTGAAGTCTTTAAAATGAAATGTGAAATTCTGTGATTGCATTCTGCAAATGATATACCAAGGTGATGGAGTAGTTTCCCTCAGTAGTCTCTCAAAGCTGTAATAGAGAACCAGATGTGGTTTAACTTACTTTGCTTGAAATTAGACCTTGAAGCCGTGCTTTCATGTGTATGGTTTAGTAACTCTGTATGGGTTAATCTTTTCTGAATAATGTCAGTGTTACATAAGCAGAAATAGAAAAAAGAAAATTAGCAAAAAACAATCAAACGAACCCTCACAGAATGAAAAAAAAAAGAAAAGGCTCTGTATTGTTATAGGTACTTGTTCCTTCCTTTTTATGATAGATTTACCCTTCGCTCTGATATTTGCTTTCTTAATGCTTCACAGAAAGAACGGGATTTAGAATTAGCTGCTCGGATTGGCCAGTCACTTTTAAAGAAGAATAAATCACTGACAGAAAGAAATGAGTTCCTTGAGGAACAAGTAGAACATATCAGGGAAGAGGTAAGATTTTTATGCCTGGCTGATGTATCTTCAGTGATGGGGAGAATTTTGCTTCTAGCTTCACCTTGTCCATACTTAATTTTCCTGGGCATGCTATCCATAGCAGGTCAGTCCACATTGTAACAGTTTGGTCAGCCATTTTTATACCATGTATGCTTTTAGAAACATAACCAAAAAAGTCATATGACCTGTTGGCTCAAATCAGGTGATTTGAGAGGAAAAAACAACAACAACAACAGCAAACAACCACTGAATTTTGCTCTGCCTCAGATTTCATTTTCCTCTGAAATCAGCTGTTCTTTTAGTTCTGAGTCAGTTTACCCACTGTTTTCTTCTACTGGTTTTGTCCTTGTTCCTCTGCCTTATGCATAATTCCCCTCGCTAATCACTCTTTTCCTTCTACTCTCCTTCATGTGCAGCTCTTTCTTTTTCTTGTTTCTCCCCTGAGTCTTTCTCAGTCCTCTCATTTCCTCTCTGATGGATGTTTAATTGTTTTTTCCCTAATGCTTTTCTATTTATAACTGAGTTGAATTTTGGCTTTTAGACCATAGCATTTGAATGCTGGGAGTGCTTCCCTTTCCTTCTCAAACTGAGTATGACTACATTTTGTATTTATGGAGATTCCAGTAGTGCACACTCACTGAAATCATGTGTGTTCTGCCTTTTCCAAGCTGGGCCAATTTCATAGACTGATGTGAAGACTCCATATTTCAGATGGGTCAGGACATATTTCAGTGATTTGTAATTTTTACTCAACAAGCTCTGTATGTATGAACTTGTCAGTGTTAGGGAGCATTGGGTTATGCTGTGAAGCAAAGGGTGGGACTCGCTGCCTTCTGTCTAGATTGCTAAGATCTTACAACTTCTTGTCATTTGTCTGTCTGTCTTTTCAGAGAACTGTGATAGAAGCATGGATTGAATGTTGAAACACGGATTGTTAGCCTGCTGCAGTACATACATTTGTCTGAGTTTTTGACTGCAGTGATAATGCTTTAGACTTTTGATGAACATGTTTAAAATATAATATGATGGTGCATGTCTTTCTGAATTAGTGTGATCTATAGAACATAACTGAAAAGTCTGATTGGTTGTAGTAATGACTTGTGTCTTGCACATACTGTTATATTTGTGATTGAATATGTAGCTTTGAGCAAGAGAGAGAGAAATCCCAGAGTTGTAGGGCAAGCAAGACAACAAGGAAACACAGTGGATTAAAAACTTCATTTTAAAAAAAAAAAAGACTCTTAATAAAGCTGCTCAGGGATATAGGGTGTTGAATTATATTTGAGATGGGCTGATGAGTAAAGCATGGATGGAGATATCCCAGACGTGTAATAAATGGTGGTGGAGCACACACAGAATTAATATCTTTCAGTGCGGCCTACTCTTTTTGGCGAGGAAAACTAATTCTCTTCAGTTCCAGAAGAGTGCTCTTGCTTGCCGCCTAAGTCTCGTCATGTGGTAGGTAGGCATTTATTTGTGCCTTGGTTGATAGAGCATTTACTAGGCATGCGCATAGTGACTGGGCAGGGCAGCGCATTCATACCGTACATCCAGAACAGAGGATTTGATTGAGAAAGGTGGGAGAAGAACAGGGAATGGCTGCCTCTGCAAGGTCTGATTTTATTTAGAGAGACTCAAGAGCAGCATTAGGAAAAGGAACACCGGAAATAAGCTTCTTACCAGATGGCTTGATACATTGGAGCATGTGTCAACGCCCATCTTTCACACTGTCATTTTGACTCCTTCAGAAATTGATGCTTTTGAGGCAGAGCACATCAGGCTTTAAACTCATGATGCTTGGAAATGTTTCTTTAGTAGGTTTCAGATCTCATATTAATTCTGAGTTTTGAATATGTGAACAGAATGGTAACTAAGACAACTGTCTCTACAGGCAAGGGAAGAGAGAAGATAATTGAATAGGGAATTTAAAATTCTGTAAAAACTGCCTAAAATGGTTTGTCTGGAGGATATGGGGTTTCCGTAATATATAGACAAAATGATTTTGATGTGTAGTATAAAGTTAGTGTTATTGGTATGTGTGTCATTGTATGAATAACCCAGAGCAAGCTGCCAAGGACCGTGTCCAGATGGCTTTTGAAGATCTCCCAGGAGGGAGCCTCCACCACCTCTCTGGGCAACCTGTACCAGTGCTCCACCATCCACACAGTAAAGAAGTGCTTCCTGGTGTTCAGGGGGAGCCTCCTGTGCTTCTTCAGCTCATGCCCATTGCCTCTTTTCCCGTTCCCTTAAAAGTTTACTCTCTCTGGCTGTTCACCTTCCTTTGGAGAATTGGAATGCTTGGAAATGGCAGTAAAGATAGTATGCTCAGTTGTTTTAGTTCATAGAGGAAAAGTGTAGAAAAAGCTAGAGATGATCTAGTGCCCACCCACTGACAGTTTCTGTTTCCTTGCTGCTTAAAGAAGCTGAGCTGGAAGGAGGTAGATTGTTATTTTGGCATGCTTTTTAGCTTTCCCTGAAATGGAGGAAAATGAACCTCCCCAAATGAATGCACGGACTTTGTTTAGTGGCTGAAATGTGGTTTGTTTTTTTCCTTGCATTTTTAGAAATGCGTGTTTCCTTTTAGAACCTATGTCTCAAGAGGACTTTGGTGCCCTAGCACATGTAATATCACAGGGTAGCCTTAGTAAAGTAACTGACCTTGTTTGCTTAAAATTCTGCAAGGTTTAAGTGCTTTATTGCACTGAGTTGTCTTTTTGTTTGATGATAATGCAGCTTAAATCTATTTTATTGACAGTCTTTGTTTTTTTGCCAGTAATAACTGCAAGTATAAATATGCCCACGATACAAAAAGTAGAAGTCTAATAAAAATAAATGTGCTCTGCAATTTGTGCACTGGAAAGTGAAAACTGAAGACCAAGTCTTGTAGTGCAAGTGGGAGGAAACAGATATGTCTGATCATTTAAGCTATTTATACCTACGCAAGGAAAAAAAGGAAGAACCTCTTATTGCTGAGGTCTTAAATTGCAGCTGTGAAATGCCATAAGTGTTAGTGTGTAATTGGGCCTTTAACTCCTGTCTTGAAGAGTGAGGATATGAATGAACCAAGGCTAAGTTTGTGGAGCTCACAGTTACAGGAAATCTTAACCACCCAATTATGTTTTGTTCATTTTTGGTACACGTATGGGGCTCTCATATACTACTTTGCTAGGCTCATATTTTGGAGTCGTCAGGGACCCAAAGTACACCCAGAAACTGACTGCAGCCACCACAATTACAGCAGTCTCAGAATGGCAGCCTACCACTGTGCATTGTTCTGCAGCTCAACAGGCAATTGAGTCACAAACGTAACTGTACTGTGCAGGCACTGTAACAATTTTATCTACAGTCTCTTGAAGAGGAAGAAATGTCGGTCTGCAAGGTCTGTATCCAAGCCAGATGGTGACAGTCACTACATAAAATGGGAAATAGTGATGTTTGCCTTGATTGTATAACATTAATTTCTTGCAGTATCATTGCAGTATATCTCTTTCTCTGAATGTAAATCTAGACTAACACAGTAGTGAATCAGGATTGCTCATCTTAAACTTTGCTTTTTTACCTTCTTTAGTAGCAGTGGAGAATTGCATTTTTGTATTTTTAAAAAAGAAAATTTAATGGCTATTTTAAAGGTATCCTTTTCTTTCTTTCTGATAAATAAAGGAACGGGTTCTGATCTGCTCCAGTTTTGGCCACTTGATTTAATCTGAATATGATGCTTGGAGGATGAATGACTAATTGATAGTGGGTTTACATGACAATGTGTCTAGAAAAGCAAGCTACTGATCTGGAAACTATTTCTTTGTGCAGGTTTCTCAGTTACGGCATGAGCTTTCCATGAAAGATGAGCTGCTCCAGTTCTATACCAGTGCTGCTGAAGAAAGTGAGCCAGAGTCTATCTGTTCCACCCCGTAAGTTTTTTATCTGCAATGTTGAACCTTCTTCAGGTACTAAGCAAGGGTAGTTCGGACAATTTTCATAGATTTGAAAGGTAGTAAAACGATCCCTATATAGGCTGAAACTGTAAATAGGACTGAACTTGGTGCATGGCACCAACTGGAAGGACTTGCATTGAACCAGCTGGCTATACTGGTGCCAACAAGAGTCAGGAGGGGAAAGTAGACAGGAAGGCTGCTGACACAGCACTGTGACTTTCACAGGAACTGGCTCACTGTGGAAATGAGGCCGGCGTTGATGCCACTTACAGTACTCCACTGCACCACATCCCTTTGCTAGAACGTGCTACGTGTGTGACCTTTGTGCTTGAAGAACCTGAGGACACTGAAAAATGCCGTGCTGTTTTCAATAGCAGAGGGAAGGAAATGAAGCATGGCTTACAGCATGTGTTCCAGGCAATTAGCTGGCTGAACAGCATGGCAGGCTGTGAGGGGCTGTCTGCCTCTGCTTGCAAAGGTATTGCTGCATTCTGGTGAAGCATGTGCAGCATTAATCAGGGAGCTATTAGATTGCTATAGTAAGGTTTCTTTTCTAATAGGCTAGGCCAAATAACTTTTCTGTAGGAGATGTTGGGATTTAAAAATCATTGAAATTATATTACTGCCCAAACATACTGCCATGAACAAAGGTGTATTTTGTGTGGCTCTGGCTGTTTTTGAGACCTCTGTTCAGTCTATTTTCTTGTGAGATTGGCCATAATGCAGGTAGAAGTGAGTTGAAACCTGTTATGGTTTTGTTTTTTTACAAAGGCTGAAGAGGAATGAATCTTCCTCCTCTGTCCAGAACTACTTTCACTTGGATTCTCTTCAGAAGAAACTCAAGGACCTTGAAGAAGAGAATGTTGTGCTTAGATCTGAGGTGAAATTGCTCCCTTTGTGTTTTGCTTAATACAGTTGTTCATTTAAATGCCAGAACACAGGTACTGAAAAGTGTGTATTAAAGAAGTGTGAGAGAGTATGTAATTCCACGTGTGACAAAGATCTCTTTGTAGTCATTTAATCATTATCCTTTCTCCTTCCTAAATGAAGGAAAGACTGAAACATGGGAGCTACACGGAACTACATTCATAGCAGTTTCCTTGCCAACAGAATGTGCTAGGGTGTATAGCCTTGAAGAGAGCAGAAGCCACAGGCAGGTTTTGGAGTACAGCACAGTGGTCTGAAACATGTCTTAAAGGGCTGACCCAGTAGACGTGGGTGACTTTACCTGCAGATCTGAAGTTTGGAGGCTGATACGGTCTCTCTGGTAAAAATTCAGTGTTTGTCAAAATATAAATTGCTGGGCCAAATTTGCATTAAATATCTTCAACTGTGTTTCAAGTCAGGCTGTTAATATTTTAAGATTGTGTCTTTCTTGCCTTTTATATGTGACAATATTCTGTTTCACAGATGAAACTTTTTAAATTTTTATTTATTGTTCCATGTCTATCAGAAATAACACTTCCTGATTGAATATCTTATAAACAATTTTATATTAGTTTTCAATACAACTTTTGAACTTTGCAAAACGGTAGTATGCTCACAAAAGTGTAGCAGAGTATAGCAGTAAAAATACCTCTGGGCTAAGAACCAGTGTATGAAAACATAGTGTCATTACCATTTTCTACTGCAAACGCAGGGCCCATTGAAAATAGGTAGTGTCACATCTTTGGACAAGACACTGCATAATAGAGAGCGCTGTACACTTCACTGAGAAGTCACACAAGCAAGATGAGCAATAGATGGTTTGAGGATAATGAAGGTAGGGTTAGAGCTGAGAGGGCCGCTGTTTCAGGAACTGATAGGAGAACTCTGTATAGCACTAACTTCGTTTACAGGGAAATGCAGTCTGCCACTGAGGCACAGTATGGAGACAAATCTAAAACCTCTAAGCTACTCAGCTCTCTGCGGGTGCCTTCTGTGAGTATCTGTGCGTGCCCCAGCACTGGATATACATTACTTACACAGCTCGACAGAACCAGCTGGGTGTACCAAGGCTCCTCTTGGTACTCCTGGATTTGGAGGGGAAAAGGCAAAGAAGGAGGTAGCTCTGAGGTTTTATGTGGAATATACAGTTACAGTGCCAGGAACTTTCAAATACGATCTGAATGGTTTTGTTCAAGTATTTAGGTACCTGGCTTTGTTCAGGTGACCAGATCAAGCTCTGCATATGTGGCTTTTGTGTTGAGGACCTTTTTTTTTTTTTTTTTTTTTTTAATGTAAAGTACGCAGATGACATCTAGTGGGGATGAGGAGATAATGGTGCAAATTTCTCTATGCAGTAATATCTCTGCAGAATGCTCGCCTGGCCCCTTTTTCCAGAACGTGAGGGAGGGCAGGCAAAAATTGTTTCTCACTGTCTTCCTGGAGGGATGATTAGAAAAGCTTGTCTCTCTGAAGCAAATGGAAACAGCAACATGATGGCAAAGAACAAACATGCTAACGTAGCATATTTGATGTGGATTTCTTGAATAGGCCTGTCAGCTGAAGACTGAAACAATTACTTACGAAGAGAAAGAACAACAGCTTGTCAATGATTGTGTAAAAGAGCTAAGTATGTCCTTTTTCTTTTTTCCTTCTTATTTGAGATTGTTCAGTAAAAAAGAAAAAAAAAGTCAGATCAGTCAGTCATTTTCTCCTGCAGTACTTATTTTCCTTATATAAGTGGTTGTAATAAGAGAATTTCCAGATGACCTATTACACACAGCAGAAAATTCTGGCTGTAAATTAAATCTTTCTCAGTTGTAAAGTAATTTTGCATAGAAAATGTTAGTGTTAAGGGAAAGTATAGTCTCCTTTGCAACATGAGCACTTTGTCTTTCTGGTTGAGTGTTCTACTGTTTTTTTCCAAAAAATGCTGCTGTTTGTTGGGGAAGGATTCTGCTGAATCAAGTGATATTCTAAAACAACATCTTTCTGCTGACTTTTTTGCTTTTGCATGTTGTAAAATTGATTGTAATCACTTATCTTAAAGGGGATGCAAATATCCAGATTGCCAATATCTCCGAGGAGTTAGCAAAGAAAACGGAAGATGCTGCCCGGCAGCAGGAAGAAATCACCCATCTTCTCTCTCAGATTGTCGATCTGCAGAAAAAGGCAAAAGCTGTAAGGAATCCATTTGCAAGATTGTTGCTGTAATTAGCTACGATCGTAGCTGGAAGACAAGCTACAATTCTCTGTATGCTAGAGCCTAAAGAAAATTTTCCACCCTCTTTATCTGGGTGTCAGTTTGCTATTTAGTGTATAACGTGCTTGACTAGAAAGCATATATTTATTAAAAATGCTTATGTTACATATCAAATACAGTAATTAAATGTATTTTAAATATTAGGTGTAAAATTCTTCACTAAACTCTTAGTGACTTCAGTAACACAAGAGTATCAGTACAAGTATTTCAGTGGGAAGATACTCATTAGTGTTAGGGTCTTGGAGGTTCATTTAACAGGGTACAGGCTGATGCTGGGTGCACTTGTGTTAACATTTTAAAGTGTCATTTAAATGCTTTTAAACTAAGAGGTATGGACTCATATTGCTGCAGAGAGAGTCTTGAGAAAAGTTAGAATTTTCCTACTTACCTGTGGTATAGGATACAAACATCATCACAGGACAAAACAGCACAGTATTTCTAATATTTCTTGGCATATTTTAGTGTGCAGTTGAAAATGAAGAACTTGTTCAGCATTTGGGAGCAGCTAAAGATGCCCAGAGACAACTCACAGCAGAGGTGAGTATACTACTTAGTATTAGAGTAACTTAATAGTAGGGCAATGGCTGTTTGCTTTACCATGGGAGTTTTAGTCTAAGCTGGATCAGAAGTACTAAATAATTTTGCGTATGTATTTGGAATGAAGGAGTTTTTCTGTTCCCACTAGAATTCAAAACCTTTTCCTTCGTGTTTTCTCCTGCTTCAACTGGCACACATTTTGAAAAACTGAGGCTTATGGGCTGTATAGGAACCCCTTTAAAGGATGACTTCTCTAGGCTGGTGTTTTAGGTATTTTAGGGCTATTCTGAGTAGTGAGATAACATGGAAGAGCTCATTCATACTGTATTCTGTGAGTAAACCAAAGACAGTCCACTTTTTCTGGCTTTCTTCTGGGTGCTACATTCACATGTACAAAATGGACAAAACAGAATGAAAAAAAACTTGACACCCTTAGGATGTGTCTTGTACTTGGACTACTCGGTGTCGAAGGTGGGAATGCCCATTGAAGCCTTTCCTGCTGATGGTCATTTTTTATCTGTGGTGCTCCACAACGATTGAACTCGTGCATCTCCACTGGAGTCTCTGTTTCCAAGCCAAGTAGCTTATTTTTATGAAATTTGTAGGAATGCAGTATTTCAGACTTCTGCTCTTTTGCCAAACTTTGTTGAAATGGCTGGTGAACTCAAAAACTACGAGGGTACACGGACATCTGCAGACAGAGTGATTACATATGATGTGTTTCCTGAGAAAGTCAGGCTAAAAATAAGGCCTTAGGCTGTTGATACATATCTAAAATATATATATAAAAATATATGTAAGTCTTGGTTTTGAAATTCTTAAGTCCTTTGGAACGCTGTGAAATGTCTTGTTCTCTTCTCATACTGTTTGCCACTGTGATCATCATGGCAATAATCAGGAGAATAAAAACCACTGTACCTGATCAGACTAAGGACATTTTTAGCTCTGTCCTCTCCTTGACAGTGGCTTCATGTAGATACAGAGGACAGGAAATGGAGCAAGCAGTTCTTTCCCCTCCCTTGTTAATCATCAATGTAAACCTTTACATATTCCCTTTCTGTTACTATTCTATGTTGTTCATGATTTTCAATGATACTAAGTTTACTCTTTGGGGTTATTTTCCTTTAGAGTGGGATATTCTTCCCCATGCCATTATCCTTTACTAGCATTAAAAGAATTTACAGGCTCTTTGTGACTGTAGTGCAGCCCATAAAGTCTTGGACTGTTTTCTATATGTTACAGTTGCGTGAGCTGGAAGACAAGTATGCAGAGTGCATGGAAATGCTTCATGAGGCTCAAGAAGAACTGAAAAACCTTAGGAACAAGACAATGCCAAATGCCATATCACGTCGGTACCACTCTCTTGGTCTCTTCCCTATGGTAAGCACATTTAAGGAAAAGTAACATACACCAGAAAAAAAAAACAAAAGAAAGGGAACATGAGTGTTTGCATCTGAATTACAGCCTTAGGGATGGGATGCTAGGCCAGACAGGAGCATGGGTGAAATATGTGTAGTGTTACAGGATACTTGAGTGGCTGATTCTGCATACCTGGTTCTGAAACATTACTGCTGTGTAGTTAGTTGTTTTCACTGCAGTATTATATACAACCTGAAGCTGGCTGTGCTTATGCTATGAATTATGGGTAGCATTAATATATTGTTAGATAGTTCTGTACAGCTTTGTTACGCATCTCCTGTATGGTGGTGCCTTGTTTTCAGTAGGAGCTTCCTGGTTTTCTTCAATAGCCTTGGAGTTGTAACTTCCTGAAAACATAGCTGAGGGCTTCTGGATGTGGCATCCTTCTAGTCACTTATGATATGCATTCTAGTTCTTCAGTAATTGAATGTTACACATACATTCTTGTTTTAGCAACACTGAAAATTCAGTGATTTGTTAAAAGAATATTTGTTGTTAATATGTATTACTGGAATGTCACTGGTGTTATCAACATTGTTTACCTAGTTTCATTTAATTATTACATTGTATGTTTAAAGCATGGAGAATATGCAGTGCCTTCAACCAAATGAGAAAGAAGAGTGGATAAGAATGTCTAGGAAAGTTCAATACCCGGTTATGCTTGCCTATGTATCTCTAAAATAATTTCATCACTGGCATCAATGCTCTCAGAAGTAAAGTTTCTTTTGAGTTACATTAATAAGCAGCAGAATCTAGCCTGCCCTCCTTGTCTTTAGCCATGTCTCATCTTAACTACTGAGAAAGAACACAAATTTTTTTTTTTTTTTTTCAACAAAATCTTAACTTGCCTTTTCGTGGTCCCTTCTGAGACACTTATACCCTGTACTTTACTACATTTAGGCAGTAATGCTTTCTGATCAGCAGTGGGGAACTGGTAGCCTGTCAGCTTCAACCGTATGGGGGAAGTGTATAGTAATTTATGCCAAGAACCATGTCTTTTTTGTGGGTTGGTGGGTAACGCTGTGAACAAAAATAATGTTTTTGGTTTGTTTTAAATAAAAACAAATTAAGCAAAACTTTTGATGTGAGAGGAGGATGTTATTGAGTAGGGGGTTCACTCTGAAAAGCTGGGGGACCTGGATTCTGTTGGTGCCTGTAATGTTTTTTTCAGGATCTTTGTCAGATGTTATCTGTGTTATGTCTCCTCAGATGGTGAGTACTGCAGCAGTATGAAGCTAAGCCATAACTTGTCAGTCATTTAGATAATATTCATTAGTCTTCCAACTTTCCGGTCAGTTTTCATTTTTAAATCTGTTTTTTTTTTTTCTGGAATGGCAATTTATTGGTTGTTAGGTATTTTATAGAACTAATCAATTATTTTCTGCAGTGATGACTTACTATGATTTTTTTTTCTTTTGTACTTGTTTTTAACAGGATTCTTTGGCAGCAGAGATAGAAGGGTCAATGAGGAAAGAACTGCATTTAGATGAACCCGACTCTCCTGACTTGGCGTACGACTGATAAGAATTGGTTCCTAATTGATTGATTCTATCTGAAGTTAATTACTATGTGATAAGAAAGGAAATAACAGGAAATAGTTGAGCTAGGGATTTAGAAGGAAATATTTCTTGAAAAGTGTGAATGACAGAGGGAAAGGAAAATAAATCATCTGGTTATTGGGGTGGTTATATTTTCTGGTTAAGTTACCAAAAGAAAACCCCCAAGTATAGGTTTTGCCTTGCCTTATGAACTTCTTATCCTTATTCCCGAGTGCTAAAAAAGTGGTTCTGAAAATGAAAAAAGACTGGTTTTCTTGTGTGCTACCATGCTGGGTTTCTTCAATTAATGATTAGGGGATGAGTTCAGTCCCTTGGGTTCTCTCTTCAGGTGTTACAGCAGAAGTTACCAGGTAATTATTGATCTAATCCAGTTTTTAGAGAGAGAACATAAATGTAGACAGGGATTTGGAGTGGTTGTGTACTTACTGTCTGGTGCCAATTACAGTTGTGTAAATTAGTTGGCACGCGTTTTGCTAAAGCTCTGTTGAATTAAACAAGAGTGGTTTGAAGTACTTGTGAAGGTCCAAAACCTAAAGATAGATTCAGCTTGGCAGAACTGGCTTTGTTGACGTAAGTTGCATGTTTACCTCAACAGGTTTATCTCACCTAATTGCACAAAGCATGGACTGGTTAGTTTGAAACAAATAATCCTAATTAGGGGGTCTAGTAGAGCTTTTACCTGTTTTGACCTGACCTTTACAAAGAAAGGACAATCGGGGAACGTACGGCAACCACTTCCAAGAAACCTTCCAAGTATATTTATGAATAGTTTGATGCGTACTTGCACCTTTTCAGAGCAGGAGTCAAGAATTGTAAATGAGGTTTTGAGAGAGTGAAATGTTGATTAGAAAAATGTAAGATCAAAAAGATGCGAGCATGCTCAAACCACATTGGATCCTTCTGTACTTCCAGAGTAATCTAACTCAAGTATAGTTTAACTTCTTTAGGATGTCTTTTGTATTGCTATGCATATACCCAAAAAGGACACATTTTTAGGTTTCATGGCTCTTCTAGATTTTATTTATTTGCTCAGCAGTGATAACTGTAATGTCTGTGGGACTGTATGTTGATAGATTCAGTCTCTTAAAGACAAACAGCCATAGACTTGGAGCCTGCACACAAAGGATGCAGCTGTTGACATGTGCATGTCCATGCACTCATGGACAGAAGGACAGAAATTTGAATGACATTGAATAGCATAAGGCATACAGTCAGTTATACCACTGCAGTGTTACCTTTAAGCTGGAAGGGATGGGCTGTTCTTGTGTTCAGCCATTGTTGAACTGTAAAACAAAGTAGCAATAGTACTTCTGTACCATGACATAGGGCAAGTTTATTTTGTCAGGAAATTCCTGCTGAAGTGTCGTCTGATCTTAATTTTGAAGCAGTTGAACAGAGTTCGTTATGATATATTAGGACAATGGTGATAAACAATAAACTGTGTAAGTAGGTCAAAAGTTAGGTTTCCAGTCTTGACAACCTCTCTAGACTCTTGCTCCATTATATTTCTGATTTATTTTCTTTTCAAAAAATGCTACTTAAGGGGGTGGGAAATTGGTTACAAAAAGAAAAGATAAAAAACTTGCTTGCAGTTAGAGTAAATCCAAATTCTCTTTTGAAATGGATTAGCCAGCTCACAGTTAAGTGTTGTATGGAAATTAATTTTGTTTTTTTAAAAACTCATTTCCACACAGTGACTTTAAGGTTGTTTTTTTTATGTAACATACAGAAATGCTCTTTCTCTTAATTTGTGTTAATATTTGAGGGAGTCCATGCACATAACTCTCAAATACTCTGTCTAAAACATTCTAGGATGATAAAAGGCTTATGTTGATGGATTGAATGTAATGGCCAGGCTGTAATGAATCTGGGACCCTGCATATACATCTTTACAGATACTAACTATAAAGACAAGATGGTTGGTGGAGCTGTGATAGGGATACCTGTTTCTCTCTTTGTTCTTAAGGTAAGAAGGCACTGAGTGATTATTAACTATGTGTATGTCTTACCAGTCATCAGAAGCGGGTCTTCGAGACAGTGAGAAATGTTAACCAAGTTGTCAAGCAAAGATCCATGACTCCATCGCCAATGAATATCCCAGGGTCTAATCAGTCCTCTGCTATGAACTCGCTCATTTCTAGTTGTGTCAGCACTCCACGTTCCAGTTTCTATGGGGGAGACATCTCTAACATTATGATAGACAACAAGACCAATAACATCATCCTAGAGACAGAATCTTCTGAGAATGGGTCAGTACTTTAGCACTGGGCTTTGCTTTTGTTTTGTTTCTGTCATAGAGGCAAAGAGTTTCTGTTTTCCCCTTTTTGTCTCACATTATGGAGCTAACACGGTGACCTGTATCTTCAAAGGTTACTTTATTTTGTGCTTTTAGTTCTTGAGCACTCAAGGTTTTTTTTTCTTTTTAAACTTTTTGAAAGTACAGTGTATCAATTTCAGCAACTCGCACCTGTTTGGAGATGCATTGTTACCAGATAATGTAAAACCGCACTTTGTCACACTTTTGCCACACAAATGTGGTTCAGTACATAAAAATACTTATATTTTCACAATTTTGCATTAATGCCATGGAGTTCCGACCTAAGTTGCAGCTATGGCTATCTCTTGATCCTAAAACTAAATAAATAAATAAAGTGGTGGATGGATGGGTGGATGTAGATGACCTAGTATGAAAACTTTGGATGAAACCAGTTAGAAATTTATTCTTCTGGCTACTCGTCTCTTTCCCCAGTATAGCTCCACATTATGCTGCATACACTTCATAGCAAAAACTAATTAATGTCTCAAACAACGAATATTTATCAACATAACATACTTTTGTGACTTATTGATTATTTATTCTTACAACATTGGCCCTGTAAGACTTGGCCTGCTCACTTGAGTTTGTATAACCATGAGAGACAGACAACAAGTAGACATCTCTCAACGCTTTTCAGGAGGAAGCTCTTAGCTAAAGCACAGCTTTTCCCACCAAGAACTAGGATTCAAATAGTTTTAGTATGAAAGAAAAAGAAAATATTGGTGTTTGCCTTTGAGCTGTCTCGAAGAGTAGCAAGTTGTTCCCAGACATAGTAATTTAAAGGTGTTGGTGAATGTCTCAGAACTGTCACGTGAAAGTTTTAAGTGTCTCAAAGATTTTTTTTTCCCACCCCCACCTTTTTTTGTCCCCTGTTATGCTTTAGAAATGAAGACAGAATGAAGAAGCCTGGAACTCCGGGGACACCAGGCTCCAGTGACCTAGAGACTGCCCTTCGTAGGCTGTCCCTTAGGCGGGAGAATTACCTCTCGGAGCGGAAGTTCTTTGAAGAAGAGCAGGAAAGGAAGTTGCGGGAATTGGCAGAAAAGGGTGAACTCCGTAGTGGTTCCGTTACTCCTACAGAGAGCATCATGTCCCTGGGAACTCACTCCAGATTTTCAGAATTCACTGGATATTCAGGAATGTCTATCAGCAGTCGGTCCTACCTGCCAGAAAAGCTTCAGATTGTGAAACCACTAGAAGGTGATAACAAAGGGCCTCGGCCTTTATCTGTTCTTCTTAGTGACTCTTTGTGGTCTCTTATCCATCATCAGAAAGCAGGAAATCTTTGCAATACATATTCTTTTTACTTTAGAGACAGTAATCCGCGCTGTTGGTTTGAAATCTTCTAGGTACTACATTTTTCCACAGGCCTTAAAAGTATTAGAAAACAAGTCCAGCCAAGGGAATAAAATAAGTGTTACAGGCCATACATGCATAAGCAGCACACCCTTACACGAGCTAAATCTCTATGTTACTGTTTCATATTTAGAAAAGGAAGGTGGTTGAGTATCTGAAATCAAGTATCAGAGTGTTAGTTCATCAAACCTCAGTTCTGCAAATGTCTGCAAAGACCTTTACTTACTTCGAATAGTCCAGTTGGTCTAGTAGGACTACCTTTGTTATTAAACATAACCTCTGGACTTTACCTGGCTGTATGAGTGCCACACATGAATCCCTATGGCTTTGGTTTCATGAGTGAAATGGGTTGCTTTAGCCAAATTTCCTCCCTAGTGTCTCAGAAAAAGGCGAGATGTAGTTTACTGGTAGTCAGGACAAGAGCTTTATTTCAGAGCTAAGTGCATTTCCGTAGTCTGCCTAACAAAGTTGACAGCACACAAGAGTAGTGTAGTCTGCCTGGCGTTCTTCAGACCTTTAAGGTTGTTGCTGGCAGTTAAAATGGAGTAAATTCCTTCAGATTTTAAACAAAAAAAGCAACTGTTTTTCTATAGTACTGCAGAGATGTGCTAGTTATGTAATGCAGCTTTGGTTTCTGTTTTGGTCTCTCTCTCTTGGACAGAACTCTTGTGTTACATTATATTTTCTACGTGTCTTTTATTTGCAAAAGTTCATTTTTTGTCTTTTTAGAACAAACTTACTTTGTTGATAAGGAGCATTTAGCATGACACATGCTCAGAGCAAAAAACATCCCTTTTTGTGTCCTGAAGAAAGAGACGTGCTGTATCTACCTATTCAAATGAAACTATAGCCATAGCACACAAGTCCATGCTGTTTGGCAGTTTTTAGTAGCTTGTTTTCATGATTGTTTTTAAGTGGTCATAAAAAGCCTGGTCCATCATGAGAAAAGGGATGATCCAGCTTCGTTTAAGTTACTGTTTGCTACCACTGTAATAGATTTCTGTCACCATCCCATTATATCTGCTTTTTTCTTCCAATAAACTCTTTAATTCTTTATCATCTTTCTATCTGTCTGGTTTGTTTGTTTGTTTTTACCAGTTTTGTTTATTATTCTCACTGGGTCATTTTTTTCCTTAAAATTATCGTATCTTTTAAAGTACCTCCAGTGTTTGGTTTTACATCTCATTTATAGTGTATTTGTGTCTGCCTGTTTCATAAGTTTAATGTTTATTGTCTTTTATTAAATACACATTTATGATTCTGTTCCTCACTTCAGCTCAGTTTCTTTCCTGAGTATTTTTCCTGAGGTTTAATTCTGTTGTGTTTTCTTTAAACTTCATGGATACTTCCATACTACTGTGGCAAAATAGCCTGCTGTACCTGCAGACTGTTATCAGTAGTTGTGCCCTTGTTTTTTTTTGTTACTCTTTTCCTAAGACTACTTGTGCCCTAAGATGGGGGAAGAAAAAATCAGTTCTGTATTACATGTCAGGTTAGTGGGTTCTACTCCTTTAAGGCAATCTTTTAAGTCATACAGTAAAGAAAAAAAATAGGGTGACAAACCCTAAGTAATGTATTCTTTTTTTCTTTACATCTTTTTTTCTTTTTTTTTTTTGTTTAAAAAAAAAAAAAAAACCAGAACTTTCCTTTAGTCAAATAGGATGCTTGCTTGAATTGACTTAGTTTGGTTACATTCTCGTGGGGTATTTTTATGAGTTTCTTTTTATTTATTTATTTAACAGTGCGTATGCCTCTTGTACCTTAGACACAAAACAGCACTCCCTGTGTCCTGTAAGAAAACTAACGTAATTTACAGAACTGTCTAGTAGGAGCCTGGCATTGAATATGGGACAAGGTGTTGTACTCCTCCCTTTGACTTTTTTTTTTAAATCAGCTCACAACTGAGAGTTCATAACTATTACATTGCTTTCTGCATTTGTGTTAATTTTCTCTACAGAAGAGTTAGAGCTCACACACATTTTATGAGATCAAGATTAAAGTAACAGAGGTGCAGAGGCACTCAGATATCCTCCTTTCAAAAAGAAACTGATAGCATGTAGCATCAATAAAAATGTTAAAGCTCAAAATACGGATATTCTGGTCAATATATTTCCTTAGAAAGTGAATTTATTCTGCAGAGTTTCTCTGAGGATAGGTTTTGGTGATATATGAAGTGAAAAAGATTACATCTTCAGAAGCTTGTATGTAGAAGTTAATTAGCAACAGGATTTTATACTTGCATGCACTGCAGAGAGAAATCTTGATTTCTAGCATTTTTCTGTAACTTTTGAGAGTATTGTCATACAGGGAAGCTCAACTCTTTGCTGAAGACTTGGCAATATATGGTATTTCTCCACGTTCTGGAATATTTCATCTACACAGAAGCAAAATAACTTGACCTTTGTGACAATTGAGAAATAAAAACAAGTTATGGGCATGTTCTTTTCATTACAGTTATTTATTTTGGTGTTGTAATGGTTTCTATTTTTTGAACCTCAAAGGTACCAATCAGTCTAAATCCTCCTTAATCTCTTATTTTAAAAAATTAAATAAAATAGGGCCATTATCCAAAGTAACACAGAAGATTCAATTGTTCTGTGCTGCAGAATCTTGTCACGTTGAGCTTAAAAATTACAGGTTTTAAAAAGTGAGGTAGATTTCACTACAAGGCTACTCACTGAGTTCAGTTACTGTAAAGAAAGAAGTTTTCTCAGTTCACTTCTATTTACAAGAAGCCTCCTGTAATGCAATATTCTTATTGTGAAATGGCGATTGTTTTCATTCCATGGGATTTTTTTCAGATGCAAAATAATGTGCGTAAGAGCCATTCCTCCCCTAGTTATTACAGTATTTTTAGATTTTTACATATACCATTCAGCAAATTGAACGTTCCTAGTCTTTTGGTAGTGGTGAGACATTTGTATGTCAACTTATTGAAGGAGTCACTATTCTGTTTTGAGGAGAGGGGACAGGAACAACACAGCAAAAACTGCTTTGATTTGAGCTGGCAGAGATGAAAATAAAGATGCTTTGTTAGTGTCTTAGGACCTGTAAAGAACAGTTTTAAGCCACATGTTACACCATAGTGACTGGTGGACACACATGGGAAAACTGGTTCTTGCAAGCAGTATTTGGTCACTGTTTGAGGAATTGGCTAAGTCCTCCTCTGATTTCAGTGGGCCCATCTCAGTGTATATATCAGTTTAATCTGGTACATTGCTGTTTGTGACTCATTGTCTCATACTGACCGCTGCATGTTGAATGCTCTTCTCTGTAAAATACACCTCTTTCCTCACTCAAAACATTTTTCTGCCAAGGATGAAGCTACAGGTACGGTAGCATTTAGTTATGTAGTAGTTGACTTCCTGTAGTGTAGGGGCCCTGATAGGGGCCATAGAAGTATTTGGGCTGGATGTATAGCTCTGAGGTATTATCTGCTTACATGTGCTTGGAGTTGATGTGGCTTTCTAACACGTTAGAATGCTGAACTTGCTGTGTCCTCCTGTCAGCTACCAGAAGCAAACGCTAGCATATTTCTAGCACCTTTCTTAGCATGACCTTAATGCGAGAATATGTTGTTTATGCTCTTCTTAGAGTTTTGTGTGATGGTGCTCAGTTCAACTCTTAAATATAAATTATTTCTACTCCTGCTTAATCCTGTCAATTTAGGGGGATGAGAATATTGACGGGGAGGGGATGCACATATGCACAAGTATGCCACATCTTACCACCAGACTTTGCCTGTCTGAGTGCTGATGTGATCAGTTTTTCATATTGATTTGGAAATGCTGAAGAGTATCAGAAGCAGCTTTGCCTTGTACCATGTCTTCCTAGCAATATTAAAGCCAGTTCATGGAAACTGTAGACCTTTAGTGGGACTGAGGTTTGGACTTCTGGATAAACGAAGTGGGATTTTCGGCTTTTTGGATTCTGGGTTGATTACTGATTTATTTTGGTTGTCTTTCTGTTCCCTTTCAAGGTTCTGCCACTTTGCACCACTGGCAGCAGCTGGCTCAGCCTCACTTGGGTGGGATCCTGGACCCAAGGCCCGGGGTTGTCACTAAGGGCTTCAGGACCCTGGACCTTGACCTGGATGAAGTGTACTGCCTTAATGACTATGAGGAAGACGAGACAGGTGACATTTCTTACAAGGGCCTAACTACCTCGACGCCAGTTCAGCACACAGAGACCTCAGGTGAGAGGTCACAAGCACAAGTGACTGTTTCAGACAACAAGAATAACCCCCGCCAATCTCAGGCTTTCACAGAGGAGATGCAGGAGTCCACGACTGACGATGATGAGGGGTCTGGTGAGGGAAACTCATTAAGTCCAGTAAAACTGACATCTTTGCAGGATTTTGATTACTGGGCCATTCTCACATCTCTCCAGAACAGCATCCATAATATTGCTTTGTGTGTAGCATCTGCACGTTAATGTGTGCAGTAGTTAGAACGTAACCATTCTAATGTTGGCTCAAAAATCCTTTCTTTAATAATCTTTTAACTTTTTTTTTCTTTAGTAACAGCATCTATGGTCAATATTTTACTCTATTTTGATAAGAGAAGGCTGCTAAAAGGAAATGGTTCACTCACAAACCTGGTTGTGGCACGTGTGGTACTTGTATGTGTACTGAGTGCACCCTCTTCAGTGTATATAATGTATAGACCATATATATTTTGTATGCTTATAGTGTAGATATTTATTCTGACTGTTCATAAGGGTTGATGCCATACTTTAGATTTTATGCTTTGGAAAAAAAAAAAAAAACCACAAAAATGTAATGATGACAAAAGGTGCCTCTAAGTTGCCTATTGCTGAAACAAATGGAAGTGCCTTGAAAATCAAGTGAAGAAATTCTACAAGTTTAATTCAGTTACCTCAGATACAGGTACCTGGTTTTAGATTCTCTTTGAGATAAAACTCAATTGAGATAAAGAATTAAGAGTATGTTTTTGTGCCAAGAGTAGTATTTTCCTAATTCCCAGTCCCCCACACTGTTCTTAAATTCTATCCTTCATATTTATGCCCAGTAGATACTTAATCCATGCAATACTGAGTCATTTAAAAATGTTTACTAGATACTCTGCACTGACATTTGCAGTCCATTATTACATGGGGCTACAGGTTCTCGGACTATAGATGTGTTTTGAGTTTGCATTATTTCTTTTTTTTGGTTATTGTTGATTGTTTTTTGTTTGTTCATTTTAATAAGCTTTATAGGATTGTTAGTCTCTGTTAAGATTTGCCACTGGTAAAGAACTGTATTTAGTTCAGAATTAGAAAACTGCCAGAACTCCTTTTTCTTCAGACTTGTTGTTTTTACATATCTACTTTAAATAAGGACACCTTTTTCACCCTCCTTTTTCTAGAGTAAATCATAACTTATTATTTGACTGATCTTTGGAAGATTAGGTGATTCCTCAGGGCTAGACAGCAATATATCACTGTTCTTTTCGTGAAGTACAGAGTATCCTTTGCTCTCACTATGGAGTTCAGTGCTCTCAGCCATTGAACATAAGCTACTTCTTGCAGTCAATTGTAGTAAGATAAAACTTCATCCAAACTCTTCAACTTCCCTTTCCTTTTTCAAAAATTGACCGTATTTTGTGAAATCTATTGTCCATGAATAACAATTATCTTAAATTTTTATATTAATATGGAAATAAATAGTGCCTCCACAGGAGATGTGTACAGTTTTGGATATTGTCCAGATGTTTACCATTCGAAGAGTCTAAATAACGTCAAGGAAATCAGGAGATCTAGAAAACATGGACTGAAATAATCAAGCACTGAAATAACCGGCATTATTTTTGGTCTACAGAATAAAACGTTCAAGAGAAAATATGATTCATTTTAAAATGTGTTGCTGCAGAGAGGAAGGCAACAAGCTGTTCTTCATGTACTCAGGATAAAATAATGGTGTAAAAGAGTCTGTTTGGGTTACTCTTTGGGCAAAGAATTTTACAATTGTAAGAGTAGTCAGTAGAGGAACATGCCAAAAGTTGTGAAACAGTATTGCTATGCATTGTATGTAGAGACGGGTACAGATAGTGGTGTTTTTTTTTTTTTTTTTTTAAGAATAGATTAGAAAAAACTTGTGTGGGTAATGATTTGGAACAGTTCTTTGTTTGGAGTAGAAATACAAATTTCAGTCTATGTTATGATTACAAATTGGCAAAAAAAAAAAAAAAGGACATTCATCTCCATTTCCTTTCTCCATTGCAATTTCAACCCAGGTAACTATAGAACAAATTATTTCCTAGTGACGGCTGATTTTTCCTGGAGAACTATATCTCAGACAAGGTTTTTAAGCATATTCCCTACCTTGTTAATGGACAAGTGAATAAAATCTTTGAAATTGTCCTAGTAACCTTATTTCACCTTGGATTGTTTGCTGAATCATTTTGATACACTGTAGAAATAACAGAAATCGGTCAAAGTGAATAATTTTTATGTCTAGAATAAACAAATAGACTGAAAACTTATTTCCCATTCTTTATCCTTCCTCCAAATTGCCCAGCCGCTTAGGATTTAGGAGTATCCATGAGCTACCACCTTGTTATTGGTTGCATTGCTCAAATGAAATAAAGATACTGCTGTGTCTGTTTTTTGTTGAAGCAATTTGTCAGGTGGTATACAAGATACTGTGGATGTTTTGAGAGTAGGCGCTTACTAATGTGGCAGTGCTTCTTTGAATCCACAGTCTGTCCACTGAAGAATAACTTCTGGGAGCAGACAGAAATGTATGCTTAGCTTATGACTTTATTTTCTATTTCAGTATTGCACAGGCATTGTTCCTCTCGAAAAACCTCCTGAGCATCCTTTCTGCCTGTCCTAGGTTTCTTGTTAAGAACTGCAATGCAGATAGGGGTGTGTATGGAGATGCAGTACCCTAGGGTGCTATTACAACCACAAGGTTAGGACCTCATTGCTTGGCCTGATTCCAGGGGCTATTCCAGGCTGTGATGTACACAGTAAGTTTTGCTAGAAAATGTGGAAGCAAAATGAAACAAAAAGGGAAAGACAAATATTTTGGATACAATGTTTAGTGGTAGTGGTTTTGCTTATAATCCAGGATAGCTCCTTTGTAGAGCTCTTCTAACCTGGGAACAAGATGTCTTTGGAAATACAGTGCCTGCAAGGACCATTCCGAGCAGGTATGAGTCATCTTAGTCTCTTTGGTAGGCATCTGCATCATTTGATGTGTATGCTTTGAGGGTTGTGTCGTTCGCTTTTTGGAAGGGAGATGTTCTCTGGCAGAGTAGTCTGAGGTCCTATTCTTACTGCCATTTTGTTGGTGTGTAGAGTGCTGCTCTGGCTGAATTTGACATGAACCCTAAGAAAAGTCGTTTTAGGAGAGCAGAAATTGCTAGTAGTGCCAAAGATGTCTTGCAGCCAAAATAAACGTATTCAGAACAGAATATCAGTTGTTTCTTGCTGAGTGGTGGATAAAGTCAGAAATCATTCTGACTAAACAAGAAAAAGTTATGATCCTTAATTTTTTTTGTCCCCCTTAATTGTTTTTTGAGAACTGTAGTATTCATTGATATGTCAAGTAACTTCCTTACCATATATGCAGATATATCCCAATTATGGCACTGAACGTTTCAGAAGAAATTAACATGCATGCAATTTATGATCTGTATTTGGTGTGTTGGGGCTACATGTTGTGTGTGGACTCAGTAACTTGACACAGAATTGTACATTCCAAAACAGCAATTCTAGCTAATACCCAGAAATAGTTTGAAATTTGTGTATCACTTGAATAGAGACTCTCAGCGTGTTTGGAATAGTAAAGAAGTTATAGGATGCAGCTATGATAAAACCATCTAGGAGGATTAATTTTTGCAGCACAAATTTTTAGTAACCTCAATATATTTTTTTTATCCTGTGAAACAGTAGTGTATTTTAAAAACTGCACAGAGTGTGGTTTTTTTGCTTATTTTTTAATTTGCTGCCTTTCAGGTACATGTTTCCCTTAAACAAAAAAACTCAGGCCATTCAAAGCACTTAATATATTCAACTTGAAGTATGTTGTGAATGTTCTCATTTTGAAGCTAGAAGGGCTACGTTTAATTCAAGTTCAACATGTGCTTAATTGTGTTTTAATATTGGATGCACAAACTGATCTTCCAGTACTTGCGTTTATTAGTGCCGCTGATTGATTGCTTAGCTTTCAACAGAGTATGTGTACTCAGCATTACAGGATCAGCCTTCTGTACTTCATTTTTAGACATTAAAAACATGGAGATCTCTCCAAATAGATGCCTAAAATCATAAAAACACGCAATGAATGTCTTACATTTGAATTGTTTTTAGTAGGATTACTATATATGCTTGTAAGAGGTTAGTTACCATTGTATAGAAAAGCAATAAATTTTGTTACTCTTCTTAGAACTAAGATACTGATGCATATTTAAATATATTTTATTTTCAAATAGCATGAATATTTCACAGTAATTATTTATTTAAGAAAAATCTGTCAGCATTTGTTATCTGTGCTGTTAAAATGTTAGAATTTCAGTTTGGGGATAAAATCATGTTGAAGCCATATTAAATACTTTGAAGACTTTTTACATCTGTACTCCATGGTTGTATACATATGAGAAGGAGACCTCAGCGAAAAGAAAGTTAACAAAATCCTGTCCAAAGGATACCTGCCTTTGTTCAGGTTTTCATCTCTCGCTGTTCCCAAAGGCAAAATAAATGGAAAGTTTGGAAAGGCAGTTATTTGGGAAAAAAATTGTAAATTTGTAAGAAACATAACAGGAGTAATGCTCCTGGCATAGACATATGGACTGCTAGAGGTTTTGAGTAGTCACAGGTACACCCTGAAACCAATGCTTCGTGAAGGACATTCCTCTCAGGAGGCACCCTTGGACACCCTTTAGGGCAGCACCATGCTCACGTTTTACAGCTGTTGTGTTTACCACCCAACTTTGTTTTCCTTCAGTAGTTAACCCATGTGTCAGTTTCAGCATACCCTATATTCTCCCTGTTCTGTCAGCCAGGAGTTTTCAGTGCAGGTGGCACTGGGTATAAGAGCTTTCACCTTCACTCACCTGGAGGGGATGAACTCTGCTGAATTTAGAGAGTACATGAAACAGTTATCTTGTCTTGTGGATCCTGTTAGGTACTGGAAGAGGTTGCCCAGAGAAGCTGTGGATGCCCCATCCCTGGAAGTGTTCAAGGGCAGGGTGGATGGGGCTTTGGGCAACCTGGTCTAGTGGGAGGTGTCCGTGCCTGTGGCAGGGGGGCTGGAACTAGATGGTCGTTATGGTCCCTTCCAACCCAAACCATTCTATGATTTGTGACCTAGTTTTCAGAAATTTCAACTTACCTGGAAATGGAGTTGTTGGCGTAGACTGGCAAAAGTGAAGTCTATACCTTTATCCCAAATGATAATACTTGGAGGAGGAAGGTGCCCACTTAACAGTCCTTCATTGTTATCCTCTTCCAAATCTCTGTCTAACCAGCCTGCGCTAAAGAAATGTACAAATTCCCTATCTCTCTCTACTGAAAGGCCAGAGAACTCGGTTTCCCCCTTTTGTTAAAACATGAAGGAGGAAAAAAAAAAAAAAAAACTAAAAAAATAAAAAAGGATGAACAGAGTGGCTTGCTTCGAAGTTGGAGTAAAACTTTGCCTTTGCTGGATCAAGTCATACTCTGGATTTCTTTTTTTTTTTTTTTTTTTTTTTTTTTTTTAAGTTCATTCTTGCATAACCCTGTATTTGCCAGAACATATGTTTATGTGAAACGCAAAGACTTATTGGCCACTGTGAGCTCTCTGCCTCTTCACTCACTGTTCATCTAACACAACAGAGAACTTGAGGTTGGAACCACTGTGAAAAAAAAGCTGTTTTAGTATAGCTGCCTCTTAGGAATCTTTCCCAAACTTAATTTGTCTGACACTGTTTTGTGGATGGGGCAGGCTACTAGTATATCTGCTGTAACTTCATGCTTTTCTCTGCATGAGCTGGTTGAAAACCCAGATGATATGGTCTTTTGAGGGTTCCCTGAGCAGAAAATTGTGTCCTAAATGCATCTGTTTTGCTGTTTTGCACCTAGCAGAATGGCCCGTAAGCCCTGAGTACTCAAGGTGGTTCTGAAACAGCCCTGAGCTATGGAAAATCAGCTTTGTGTGTGAGTAGGGAAGGCTCTGCTTTACCAGAAGGTGGAGCTCTCTGCTGTCAGCGTCTTGATCAGTATCTTTTTTTTGCGGTGTTTTGAAAGATGTTTTTACAACAGTGTTTGTGCTTACAGGAGAGTCTCTTTCAGCTGTAATGTTTTGCATTTTTTCCAAAATGCCTAAGAATTGATAGAAAAAACTTCATAAAATAAAGAATCATTAATTACTGAGAGTCAAAACACAATACAGCATCAATCTAGGGTTTAGTTAGATTCTTAATTTAGAGGAAAAATGCACATACTGTTTAGTTTGTGGTATTCCTGATGGATTAAAATTACATGTTTCTGTAAATGTTGTTGAACAATTATGTACAGATTTTCATACAGATAAGAAACTTTTTAATCATCTAATTGTTTGGGGAAAAAAAAAAAAAGGGTATAAATAAAACAAATTTGTTTTCAGCCAGTCACGTGGAACAGATGTTTCTAGAGTCAAATCTATGTAAAACAGATGGAGGAAGAGTTATTCAGATACAATCTCTTTTAGCTGTTGGTATTGCAGATGTTTACTGGCAATACTAGCTTTGCATATTGAAAAAATAATTTGCTCTTAAACCCCCACAGTTGTTTTCTTCATCACTTGATGTTATATTTAAAATGATATTTTGCTGTGTACGTGAAAATAGTCTCTCATTATAAAGTTATGTATTACTTATTCACAAGTTTATACTAATTTAGGTTATGGCCATTCTTATGAAAAATTAATAGGTTAGGAATGAATCATTTTGTTTCTGTTTTATGAACTTTGTTCATTTACAGCAACAGGTTCTCTCTCTCTCTTTGTATTGTGTCCAAAGGATGGAAAATGCAACAGCAATATGATACACCCCATTGTTGACTGATGGAGGATGAAGCTGGTACAGAACTTTCTTAGTGATATTTGAGGGTGGAATACATCCTTGGAAATTGGTTTCTATTGATTGTGTCGATTTATTTCCTCTTACTAGGGTCCAGCAACTTCTCTACTTTTAGCAGCCTTCTCCTATCTCTGACTCATTAACAACAATGAGTCTTGCTTTTGCTAATGCAGCTATATATCTTCAATGTGCCTGTTTCCAATCTGAGGGGATGCTCAATGGATATTACAAATGGGGACAACTCGCTATGTTACAGCTATGTGCTTCTTTGGGTTGAGCTTGCAATCTTAAACCAGCGTTTCTTTGTTTTGTTCTCTATTCATCATCCAGGGATAATTGCTTTGTTTCTACTTGATTTATGTCGAAGTCCTTTGTTTTCTCTAAATAACCAATTTTTTTCATGTCCAGTTATTTGAGCTCTTTCTCCAGATTTTCTTTTACCTCTCTACAATATGGAGAGAATCATGATTGCTAGGCTGTGCTCCCTTGTAATAACTTTTATAGTGCTCACACTAATCTCTAAAGCAACTGGATTCCTGAAGCATCATAATTACCATCTCTGGAGGTGAAGTAGAGCTTGTTGTTATGTTATGCTGTTCTAACATTTGAGTTTGTTAACATGACACTCCAGTGGTTTTTTTGAAATATCCTTCTTTAACGTACAGCCGTACATTCTAGTATTTACTAGAAGTTAGCTTGAGTCACACATTGTATGCTTAGACACTTCTGCTTCCACTGTTGCACTCCCCATGCTCTACCCTTCACACACTGCTTATATGTGTTTCTAAAGGATTACCTAACTGCACACACTATTTTTGAGCTGTGATACTTCGTATATGGAAAAGGGAACACAGCCACAATTAAGACTTGCCTTGCTTCTGCTAATCATACCTGGAAGTTCAGAATGGTGTCTGGTCTAGCTGGTCTGTCTGTCTGTTCTTTGTAATGTGTTGAATAGTTGTATTCTGTGCTATTAAAATGTGGCTTACTTGGGGAATGGCTCAACAGGGTTGGGTAGAAACAAGAGGGAGGGAGCTGCACACAGTTTTAATCATGCATGTCTTTTGACTACTGCTGAGTTTGGTTATTAAGTAAGAGAACCTATGCAATCATGATATCTTTGATACAATACTTCGGGTGTTTTTCAATCAGCTTTTCAGATGCATGGCTCTTAAATTTTCTATTTTGCGATGGCCACAGCTGCATTATACAGCAGACGAGTATATCCACAGAAGTATTTCTAGTAAGAAGAAAGTAATTAGCCTAAGTCCTTCATTTTTTAAATTATGAGCTGTATTGCTTCTTTCCCAAATTAATGATATACTTGCAGAGAGGCATCTTTACAACCACACTTGTAGGGAAAATGCTTTACTACACTGTTTACAGATGCTCAGAAATTGCTATATTGTGCAGCTGAGGACATACATTCTTGAATAACCTGAACAGATGCACAAGGGAAATGTCACAGATGTACAGCAGTGGATCCAAAAACCTGCCGCTTTCCTTACTGTGGATATGAAAAGAGATAGAAATAAAGAAATAGTGCTGTATGTCCATCCTCTCCCTTCCCCAACTTTTCAATCCATTCTTGTAGCACTAGCAAGCTGGATCCATTACTGAAAAGTAATGGGGATACCTTTCTGTGGATCAATCGAAATGCTGAAATGCATGAGCGTTCAGTAAATCTTAGTGCTCCTCAGCTGGTACTAGAAAATGTTTGTTGTAATTTCCCACTGATTAAAGTTGCTAGTTTAGATAATGACTAGCATTTCAAGCACTGCCTTGCCTAAATCTGTTTTGAGCAAGACTTTTCTGCAGTGTTAGGGATCATGGGGAAGTTTCAGCAGAACATTTTAGAACTGGCCTTGGAGTCCTAGATTTGTTTGGAGAACAAGTGTCTGTTAGAACACTTGTAGCACTTGTGTATTTCACTTTTCTTGCATTGATCATGTATGAGGTACCTCATCACTTTTTGCATCTGTCTTATCAGCACATGGAAGTTTGTTTTTGTTTGTTTTCCTGTGTAAAATGCAAAGAATTTGCTTTTTTTTAATTTAGTACCTCATCCTGGGAAGTGCATGTCACAAACCAACTCCACCTTCACCTTCACCACCTGCCGCATTCTGCACCCTTCCGATGAACTCACACGAGTCACACCAAGGTAAGGGTTTCCCGTGGCAAAGCCTTCAGCTATGTCAGAGTTTCCCTGTGAGGAAATACAAAGTAATGGCATAAGCAAAAGCATTAGCTGCACTGGTGAATTATAGCACACCCCTAAAATTATTCCTCCCATTTTCAGTTACCTCAGTCCAATTTTATTTGAGACGCACATGTAACGTTTTAGACAGCTGATCAAAATATCTTAATTTTCTTGTCTCTAGGTAAAATATTGCAGGATCACAAATAACTAAGTTTGTTTCTAGTATCCAAAGCTAGATATCCCAAACCAGGTACAGACCCTATGGGTGAATGCTCAGAATGTGGTGTTGACTCAGTTGTGCATTTCCTGTATTGTCTAAGGAGAAATGTTAGAGAGATCTTTCTGGGGAGGACAAAAGGAAATTTTTGGTGCAAGACAAAAAGGGATGTGCTGGTAAAGAAACGTAGAAGCAGATGTTTCAGCAGTACCCAGGAAGTATGTGAGGAATGGAGGAGAAAACATGACTTAATTAAAAACAGGGAGCTGTCTGCTCTGTTCCTAGGTGTAGCTGTTGGAAATGAGTTCTTAGTAGCCAGACAGAAACTAATGAACTGGCTTAATAATAGCAATGGGCATGAGTAGGCACACCATTATAGAAGGTGAAGAGCTGAGAATTGGAGAGGTTGAGTGAATTTCACGCTTAGAGGGCAGTTTCGTTCCTTAGGAAATCTGAAGTTAAAGTGTTTTTCTGTGTAGAAGGACAATGCCTCATTGCTTTCTCTGTCCCTTTCAGCTCCTATGGGGGAGTGTACCCTTGTGTAGGTACCCATTCAGAGATGATGTGTCTAGACTTGTTTAGACACCAGATGGGCACTGGCTACCTAAGGAACGCATGAGAAGTAAGGGTATTAAATATGAACACTGTGAGGTGTTAAATACATGTAAAAGAAATAGATGATGATTAAATGTAACTTTTCTACTTCCCTTTCTGAATGTAGTGAGTTAACTGTGGCCTGGCTTATTTTTCTTTATTCTCTTTCGTCTTCCTCTCTCCTCAACACTGCTACTGAAGAGATCCTTTTATTTGGCTGCGATTCTATTTTATTATTTCTGTCGTTGAATTGCAGTTAACTGTGGTCATAATAAACTCTTTGATTCTGCTGGTTGCTAAGTCTAACAAACCAGCCATAGCTGACAGCTTAATTCAGTACGGTTTCAGGTGCCTTGATTACCCCAAGTTCATGACTGGTTCAGGAGGAAAAAGACCAAAATAAACAATATGATATTTTCAGCAGGCATGTTTAAGGAGCTCCTCCTTACCAACTATAAACGATTCTTCACAGGTCATGTGAGAAGGACGAGGAAACTGCGTTATGTCACCTTATGCTGAGAGGAGATATAGGGCAGACACTATGACCCAGCGTGGCAGGGGGTGAGCAATGCTGCCAGCGGCTCTGTGTGGGCAGGGTCATGCGGAAGGAATGCTAGTGTGTGTGGCACCAGCTAACCCAGAGTTTAGATACTTGCCTACCTGGTTTTGTTTATACCTAGCTTCTAACCCAGGTTATGCTCTAACCTGACTAAATTTCATCTAGCTCAACGAGGTGCTCATTTGTTTGTTTCTTTTCCTAGTCTAACTCTGGAACTGTCACTGGGCTGAGTTGCTGAGGCCAGTTTGAGTCTGTTTCTGTGGCTGTGTCTGGGCTGCTCTGCAGTGTTGCTTAGCTTAAAGGGGAAAATATTTCCTGTTTAAAGCAGTACCAAAATGATCAACCAAACAAAAAAGTAGTACCTACATAAAACCACTTTCTTGCAGGGATTTTTTTTTTTTTCAGTTGCAGTGTAATATACCAGTGCTGACAAATTAGTAGAATGCTAATCTAACTATTTCTGCAACTGAAATCTGGGGCCAGAGGAAAGTTAAGCCATTCAAGTGCTATAGTTTTCATCTCATAACTAGGACATCTTAGATGCCTGATGATTAACACTCACGTCTGAGTTTCCAAAATGTGCTTCATTCTATCCTATAGAAAGTCGGTTCACAGCGTAAGTTCTCTTCCTTTCTTTTCCCTCCCTCATGCTTTTCAAAAGTTCTTGTGTACTTCTGTGTTTAGCCAGTATGGGAGGTGCATCACAGCGGCTGTCACTGCTCTTCCGTGCTACTACCATAAACTGCAATTGCAGCTATGAAGATGCAGCTTTAATCAATTCTTAAGAGACGAGCAGAGAACTAATGCCTCCTTCCTGCTCAGCCTTGCCTTCAGAGTGCGTGTTTGTGCTGCTGCAGTGGGCTGGTGGTGGTCTTAGCTCTGCTGTGAGTTCTCCCCTGCCACTGATTCCATCCAGGCAAAATAATGAGACTTTACGGTAGCAGATCTGCCGCCTGCACTGACTGCCACAGCCCACAGGGTGGTGCAAGACGACAGCTTTGCGGGCAGCTTAGTAAGGCTGCTGTTGAAATTGTGCCACTCTAAATATTAGTTCTTTCAAAAATGTTTCACTACAGTTTACAGATAGGATTATATGGGATTCCTCTTGCTGAATTGTAACTGCAGGGTAAAATTGCTTTGGCGGTTTTACTTTTCAGTAGAAGTTGGTAGAGTTCCAAATTACGGTAGAGATCATGTTGGTCAGATCATATTTAGCCGTGGAGAGAAGATGTGACTTGAGACTTGGTAACATCAGGCCAATATTTCCTCGATTAAGGAGTGTCTTAAGATGCTCAACTGCTGCTGATTTTTAGGAGATCACTGGACTAGACTTTGTAATATTACAAAACCTTCAGGATGTCCAATTTCACAGCCACAGTAGTGTTGGCTTAAGGTGAAAATGGGCTGTAATTTCCAGTCAAAACATCATATAGGCCCTTTTGTCCATGTGGACAAAAAAGATGCAACTCATTCATTGGCCTGAGACTTCTCTACACCTGCAAATCCAAGCAGATTGTTTCAGTATGACTGTTTGATGCATTTCTTGGTGCAGAGAACCCAAATGGAGTTAAATTTGCATGTTATGGCTGAGCCAATACAACAGCTTGGCTCTGAGAAAACAGAAATCCCACTCTTTCCTCTCTCGTCCTGTCCAGTCTTGTCCTGTCCCCCCCATTTAGTTTTTCCTTCTCTTGCATTGGCTTTGGCGCTTGTCTGACTCTTTTCTGAGCGTCTTCTACTTCCTAACCTGACAAGATAAAGGGGAAGATTTTCATTGAGAGGAATGAATCCATGCCTAGGTGGAATTCACTTTTGTGTGTGTGTGTATATGTGGCAAAAAATGCAACATCTCAGCATGGTTAGAGATAGTTGGAAAAGTTTGTTTTGTTTTTTTTTAAAGCTGCACAGAACCCTTGGGATTCTCCCAAATAGACATGAACTTGGAGTGTTACAGGTGTCCTACATGCCTTGTTTCTGCAATAACTGAGTACACCATGACTTATTCCATGAATGGTGTACCTTGGACTGCCACAAATTTTGAGTAGAGATTATACATAGGTAAACATACTGTGGCTGACCAGATCGGTAACTAGTAAGTTTTTTTTTTTAAGTATGGCGCTGTAGTGCCGGAAGCACTCGCACCGCAGTATCCATGAGATCTCATACTGTGATACAAAGGATTTAGAATGTTGTCTTTTTGCTGGTAATTCTTTGGAAATAGATGCTACATTGAGTCTGTGTTCATTCAGATGGTGAACTTATTGGGGAGAGGATGATCTACCAAAATGAATGCTATTTGACACGCCTCAAGAAATCTCAAACCCTAATAATCAACAGTAGTGTACTTAAGGGAAAAAAAAATGCCGTAAGATAGCAATAAACATAAGTATGTAATGTCTGCCACTTTTTCTAGATGTGCAGATTATTGCCAGTGTAATGTTTTCTTGCCCACTGCCTGCACATGGTTTATTTTGAAAAGGAAGAACTATATTTGGTAGGAAACTTAGCCATGTTTCAAACTGTAGAAATCAATGTTGTAACTGAACTAATGGTAGAATGGCTCTTTGCTGCTGAGTTATCAGTTACCCATTGGCCGATTGACAACCAGGAGCTTAAATGTATTTTTCTCATCTCTTTTGATGATTGTTCACACCACTGTGCATTACCATCAAAAGTCAGATCCCACATCCCATCCCCCTTAGATGTAAGCAAATTCACCATAGGAAGGGAATAAGTGTTGGACCTTACAGAAGTGCATGTTGATGACATTACCAAATTCCGGCAGCTTTGCTACAAATGCTTCTGTAGCAAATATGTTCCCCTCCTCCCTTGCCGTTGGCTCTGCTATGATCCAGCAGTACTAGAATGACTAGCAGTTCTGTGCGCTCAGAAGCGACACTAAAAAGCAAATGTCTTATACCACCGGTTGAGTCCCACCCTTTCCTTGTCTCATCAAAGCAACTGGGAGTTGTGACAGCTAGTAGATCAGGAAGAAAAACTGAAGATGCTGATCACAAACCTGCCAATTTAATAGTTTATCACAAGAAATATGGGGGCAGGTAGTTAGGGAATGCATTAATCCCATGAAACTGCCTGCTGAAGTACACAAAGTGGAGAGATGCATTTTGTAAGAGATGGTGTTTCTGGACTCCTCACATTTGTGAGGACCTGGGAAATCACAGCTTCCCATGCACTCTCTAAATGGATAAAAAAAAGTCCCTGCCTGGGGTTAAAAATCTGGCTTGCAGTAAGTTTTAATTCCCTAGTGGAGAGAATAATTTGACTGCTCCTTTGCTTTCAGCCTTAACGCAGCACCTACTCCAGCTTGTGGCAGCATTAGCAATTTGAAAGGCACCCCGGTGGCTACTCCCTGTACTCCTCGGCGTCTGAGTTTGGCTGAATCCTTCACTAACCTCCGGGAATCCACGACGACAATGAGCACGTCTCTGGGGCTGGTGTGGCTGCTGAAGGAAAGGGGCATCTCGGCAGCAGTGTACAATCCACAGAGCTGGGACAGAGCCAGCAAAGGCACCCTCCTGAACACATACTCACCTAAAATGGCGATCATTCCTTCCACTCCACCAAACTCACCTATGCAGACGCCTTCTTCTTCCCCTCCATCTTTTGAGTTCAAGTGCACCAGTCCACCTTATGACAACTTCCTGGCTTCAAAGCCTGCTAGTTCAATCTTGAAGGAGGTGAGGAATAAAAAGAACATCAGGAACAGTGAGAGTCAGACCGATGTGTCTGTTTCCAACCTTAATCTCGTGGACAAAGTCAAGAGGTTTGGTATCACCAAAGTTGTGAGTTCAGGGCAAGCACCAGCCCCTCCTCTAACTGATGACCAGGGACCTCTTCTCTGTGGGGCACAAGGACCGGCAAGGGGCCTTGTTCCTGGAGGCCTGGCACCAGACAGTCTCCCACTGGGCTGCCCTGCTGTGACCAGCGCCATCGGGGGCATCCAGCTGAACACTGGCATCCGAAGGAACCGGAGCTTCCCCACCATGGTGGGTTCCAGCATGCAGATGAAAGGCCCAACATCTCTCACTTCGGGGATCCTCATGGGAACCAAGCTCCCGAAGCAAACTAGCTTACGATGAAGGACTTTATTTTTACAGCTAGTCTTTTTAAATGAAAATACTCAATTCTTTCTCCAACCCTCTTTTCCTCTACCCACCACCCCTTCATTGCCTCTTGAGTTTGACAAATCAATTTTGTGCCTAATGGGAGAAATGTGTAAACTTTGTATAAAATGTGTAAATATGTACCAGATCTATTGTAACTAATTGGATTCTTTTACTGTTCCATTGAGTGCAAAAGGCTCTACATTATGATTGCTGTATTAGGGTTAACTTACTAACCTTTTGAAAAGGTTTTTTTTTTTTTTTAAGATGCACTGAAAAAAACAAAAACGAAAGATATAAAGAACAAAAAATAACTTGACTAGGAAAAACATGAATTCTGTAGCTAGCCTGACGTGAGTTGAAGGTGCATGGGAAGCTATTGAATATGTTATGTGAGACCTCGCATTGCATCACTTGAAGCATGGGAGCATTTGTGCTTCATTAAATGCTGAAAAAAGCACTCAGTTTAACACTTGATAGTTTTAATTTTGCTTTTGTAGATGAGCTGAGTTATTGGAGTGCCTGGCTATTATGCCTGAATGGATGAAACTTTTTTTTCTTTTTCTGTTCTGTATTCTCCTCGTCCCCTGATACGCTAAACTTGAATTAATACTGTGTTGAGGTCAGCAGGCCTACTGGGTACCTGGAATATTGACATATTTCTACCACTGCTGTTTCATTTGGCGTGCTTACGTTCTGTGCAACTTCTTTTTAGTTGTTTTGTTTTTTCAGTGCTGCACTGGATTGTGGAAGGGAAAATGCTTTACTATGTGTTGCTGCCACTGAAACACACTTTGTCAGTGCGCCCAAAGAACAATTTTCACAACTGATGAGGTAAACATGGTGCTGACTTCCTAGAAGCCAGAGTTGCAGAACAGATTGACAGATAAGAATGTTATAAAAGAACATGTAGCAAAACCAGTGTTAGGAAAAGGTGTGTCTTTGAAACCTCAGCAGAGAACCACAAAAAAACATTTAGTAACGGAATGGTACAAGCTGGAAAAAGCAACTTGCAGTCAATATGATGTTCTTCAGCTTTCATGCATGTAGAGGACCATGGTGTTGTAAGCAGGGTGACAATATTCTCTGCCTGTTTTTCTTTTTTCAAAGAAAGCTTTTTCATTCAAAGTTTGACCTTAGCAGAGGTAAAACTATGTGAAACAGTTTATTCTACAGTGGTTTCAAACTGAAAAAAACACCTCCCAATGCCAAAGCTGCAACGCCCCACTTGCTTTAGGAAAGAAACAAAAGACATCACACACCATTAAGTTGCAGCCAGGCGATGCTAATATATCTTGCAATTTTCTTACCTATTTCTCCCAAACTTCTGCTGGGTGCTTATAGAGAGAATTGAAATATCCTGGAACTGGAACGGACTGGAGGGAGCTTGTTTCTTGAGCTGAGCTGAGACCTAAATTTTTTTTTTGAAGTGGGGAGGGAGAGGAGGAAATGGGGAGGGGGGGGGCGTTCAACATCTGCTTTCTTCTCCTAGCAGTTCTTGTGACATCTAAATCAAGCTCCCTGTTTGTTGTTACCATAATCACACTACATGTAATTGCGGTGAATTGCCATTTGTACCAGACTGTTACTAAATCATTAGCACTGATAATTTCTTGTATAAATGAAACTGTCTTTTAGTCTTTGTGATGAGAGATAGGTGTTTTTTTCTTTTTCTTTCTCTTTTTTTTTTTTTGAATGAAGTAGTTATAGCGGTAGTGCTATGGACACTAAGGATATTTTTTGAGAAAGAAAAAAACACATCGGTCAGTTACTGCATGTGTTTGGAGACTTATATTTATTCTATGAACTTAAAATGTTTTAGTAAAATGTCATCAGCTCTCTTTGCTGTTGTGTGTGCACTTATTGCAAGTAAATTTAAGTACCTTTTAATTTGAATGTATCTTAAAACAGTAGATAGAATAACAGTTGATTCTGAAAAATCATAGACTTAATGGACCATTTTATATACCCAGAGGAAGAAAGCAATACCATATGAGAATTTGAAGTGTAGAAGCTAATCATGCAATTGGGAAGCATTATTTAGCCTTTCAATAAGCAGTAGGAGCTGTCCACCCACCAGAGAAAGCAATTGTAATGCATCAGAAAGATGAAATTTGAATTTTCTTCACTAATATCAATAAAATAACAGAAAAGTTGCATTATTGTGTATTATTCTTTTTTTTTTCCAGTTCTCTTAAGGTGATAAATCTTCCAACTTGATCTCTTGCTTTCATCTCTCAGTCAAAGCAAATTAAGAGGCCATCACCATGTTTTTTTTGTTTGTTTTTGTTTAGTTTTGCCTTTTTTTCTAATTTTTCTTTTTTTTTTAAAATTCTTGGTTATAGAAGCAGCTGAAAAGTTTCAGACTTAAAGATTGCCAGAACTGGTGAATCTTAGGTCAGGTCAAAACAAAAAATAGCGGAGTGAATGCAGTTTTGTTTCTATTTGAATTCCAAGAAAGAACAACTGGATGTTACATGGTTTGTATGTTTTGATTGGGAGATGGATGTGAACTCTCCTGCTTAATATGATGCAAAACCTGTAGTGACAAAATGTGCAGGTACAAAGATGAGTAAGGAGGAAACATCCTGAGGTCTGCTGTTAGCTAGTACCTTTGTTACTGAGGGAGGAAACAGCCCACTGGTTAAACTCCAGGCTTCAGGCACAATGAGAGCTAAGTAGTGGTGAAAGAGCTCCCTGCAGGAGGGAGCAGTCAGGCAATAAACCATGGAAAGATTACAGAGTCTCATGCCCTGGGGAGGGGGACGTGTGTGAGATTGAGAAGGAAATAATACTATTTATACCACATACTTGCGAAAGAGAGAAAACTAAAGACAAATAATGACAAAATAAATTTTTGGAGGGCTTGCATGTATGACGCAGTGCCGTACAACAACTGTGAAAACAGTTGCTGCCATGCTGTGCTGTGCGTGTACAGGTATTGTGTGGGTGAGTAAAGAGAATAATCCTGCCTGCCTGCCCAGCTCCAAGCCTGAGGGGAGTCTCCTGATCAGCAAGTTAGTGGCTCAGGGACGGACCGAGGGAGGAAGAGCACGGTGCCTCCAGCCATCCACGCCTGAGGACAGGCCGAGTGAAGTAAGGGCTGCTCCAGCAAAAGAGAGGAGCTGAGTCTGGCCCACAGGGTGCCTACGGCTATAGGGTGAGTAGGGTTTGGGATCTGGGTGATTCATGGAAGGGTGTGTACATGTGAGATGGGAAGGATGTCTGGAAACCGTCACAGATGCGTACAGAAGGGAGAGAAAGGACAGAAACACTGAAGAGTACTTGCAGTGGGACCTCTTAATGAAAGCTGGTGCTTAAGGTATAAAAAGAGAAAAGTTTTACTTACAGAAAATTGTTCTGTTGGTGATAAATACTGTATTGGGATCATGTTTGGCCCATCTGGACCTGGTCTGTCTTGCTGTCCTTGGAAAAGCAAATATTCAGAGACTTGAGTCTAGAAGGACTCTCATTTGCACTGAAGAGTTTTGCAATCATAGGGTCTACATGCATGTAACTTATTGCAGGGTTGTAGTATTAAGATATAAGCATTTTAAGGATGACAATTTTTCTCCTATTATAGCTAAAAATAAGATTTTTTTTTAAACTAACTCAGACTAGTTAAGTTTTTTTTTTTTTCTTTTTTTTTTTGACAGGCTTAAGTGTTTTGCCTGGATACTGCAGTTGACCGTCAGGCACTTGTGGCCTCATGTAATACCTTCCTGGGCATGTGTAAGTGAGGACCCAGCCCCGCAAGTCCAATTCCTGAATCCCTTTGGCTGCCTTGTGGTCAGAAGCTTCAGACTCTGAGCTTGTTGACAGGCAACCAGGGGACAAGTGACAGTGACGCATGACCTAGGAAAAGCAAAAGGAGTGAATGTGCAGCAGAAAAGGGTAAGGTAAAATTATTTGATTGCACCCAGGAAGATTTGTAAGGCAGTGTATGAGCGATGAAAGTTAAGCTGAGCGTTCCCCAGCTGAGCATAATGCAGTACCCAGCTGTGCTGGGTAGCCCTGCGGAAACACCACCCGCCTCCCTGCATCCCACCTGCTTCCAGAGGGACCTGTTGGTTGCCTAGATGCTTTTAAATGATCCTCCAGGGCTTAAATTAATTATAAGTTCTCATGAACTGCAAAGCAAATGTTCATTGGTTTTGCATAAACTCCTGCCTCACCCCAGATAGCCTGCTGTCCTCCATTTTGTAATCCCACCCAAATGTGGTGTGATTTCTCCTGTCCTGGCGGTTCCTGTTGTAGCCGCTGGTTTCTCTCCGCCTGTCACAGCGGGGCACCCGGGTGCTCCCTGGCACTTCCCAGTGCCCACGGTGAGCGCTGGCAAAACGCTGCCCGCGCACAGAGTGGTTCGGCCACCGGCGCTGCTGTGGTGACCACCATGCTGTGGAGGGCTGCGTTCCTCGCTGGGAAGGGAAGGAACGTGCTCAAGTGAATTCAGTGGTAGGCCCCCAGCCTGGGTAGCCACTGATCAGCCCCAATCTTCGACACCGCATACCCGTGTTCTGCCGCACTCCGGTTGCTTCTTGCTCTGTTCTCTCCTCGCGGCAGCAGCCCTATCTGCGTGCAGCCCGGCCTGGGTTTGCCTCCCTGCCTGATCCTCAGCATGTGAGAGAGCTGGCTGTCCTTTGCATGGCCCTCTGAGCTGCTCTCGCTTCTTGCTGGGCTGCACTGGCTGCTGCGACCCTGGGGTGACAGTCAGGGTCCTGGGTGAGTTTTGTATAACCTAGGAAGCATCATTTTTGGGTATTGCCTTTTTGCGTCTTGTCGTCTTCCAAAATTATTAGCTTTTTTTCCCTAACTCGTCCCTGCTGATGTGAATGACTACTCCTGCAGTGACCTGAATCTCTGGCTTTGGAAAGAACAAATACATAGGGTTTGCTGCTTGTGCTGTATCGTTATTTTCTGACTTTTTAAAACGATCCAGAAGGATGCATGTTTTTATTCCTGTCTTTCTTTGGAGTTACGCATCTTCTGTGTTGGTTAAGTGAGCAGCAATGGTGTTCAATAGGTGAGTGGATGCGGATATATTTACTTTCAGTCTATCAAGTCTCTGAATAGTGAATTGTGAATTGTAAGCCCAGCTTTCCCAAAGTCCTGGAACTCCAGGGAAACTGGTGTTCAAACAGCCATGAAAATCCAGAGGTTTAGTAGTCACTGGAGGCCCTACAGAACAGTTCTTCAAGGTTGTGCTCCTCGGAAAGGAAAACTGATAAAATACCCACATTGACAAAGAAGGGCCACAGGGAAACCAAAGAGGGAAAGTGCACCCACTGAGATCAAGGGAAGTCAAAGGCAAGTCAGGCTGAACACCTCAAGATAGAAAATGTGCAGCTGGAGACAGTCCAAGAGTAGGAGGTCTACCTGGGTGCAGGACAGTGCTGCTCTGTGGATGCCTCCCCCTAGTGATTCCAGTGGATTTTGTAGAAAATAAGGTATATAAGAACACCTGGTTTCTGCTTCTGGAAACAATGCCAGCAGCTGGAGAGTTTCCTCAGGACAGCAAGTTATGCCTTGGGGTAATAAAGACTGCATGAGCCACCTGGAAATTCAGCAATATTTAATGCACTTGGGCAATTTCAAAGCAGAACGGAACTACAGCATAAACTAAGCCTCAGAAGGCCAAATGGCTGATGGATTGTTGTTTCTGCTCAGAAATGTTCCTCCATCTTTGCAATATTCAAATATCTTTGATATTTTGATACTTCGATGGATGTATCTTCCCCATACCGCGGCAAGGAACATGGTCATCCACCCCTGAAAGCTGGGTTGGAGGAACGAGGAGGGTGAGTGCTGCGAACTGTGTCTGAGAATGGGCTGTGGGCATGTTCTTTTCGGGCCACAACTGGTATTTCAGCCTTTTGGATTTCATTTTCCCTTTCTTTTTCATGTCTCCAAGGCACTGGATGGCCTCAGAGCATAACGCTGCAGTGCACAGAGATCTAACCGTTGTCCTCGACTTCCTGAACATGGTTGCTAGAGGCTTTCCACGTTGGATTGAAAAATCCAGCAATGTCAGTGAGCTATGTCCTGCCTTCCTCTGGTACAGACAGGATCTGGTGTCTGCAGCTTGTACTCACATTGAGGAATTAGTATTGTTCAGCTGTGCTGTGACATCTCACTGGGATCCTTTCAGACCTCCTTTGATTCAGTTAACAAGCCAAATGAGAGCACAGAGTAGCAAGAAAAATAATAAAGGGTCTGAAAGTTACTGGTGCTTAGCAATGTCCTTAGCTGCAATGTAGGCAGTGAGCTTTAATGTGAGAATGGCATACACTCAAGAAACCGATAATGTTTGTATTTAAAAGATTATAGAGATTTTTGTCCTGCTGAAATAGGCTTCAAGCTGTGCTGAATCCAATTGCTGTTCAATTGGCACAGGCACTTAGGAATGATTAAAGCTTTAACAAGCCCACAGCCAGATTTTTGTTCTTTAAGAGGAATTTAATGAACTCAGGGGATACAAAAATCAAAGACACAGAAAAGCCTTTCACCACTTTCCTAGGACGTGATATTTAGTCTGACTTGCAAATTCCTACACTCAGGATGGGGAGAGGGAGCGCCTGCTTTGGGCTCATGGCGCTGGAGCTGACCGAAATGCAGGGAGCTGAGCTGCAGCTGGGAACCTCTGGCTATGGTGCGTCCCCGGCTCAGCCCGGCTGCGGCCCCACGGCGCGTGATGCCGTCCGGCTCTCCTTGCTGCGGCCGGGACGGAGCGGGCAGGTGATGCAGGAAGGTGCGAGAGCGGAGCAGGGTCCTCACAGGCATTCCTGTAACGCTGTGCCTGTTCCCCCCAGGGGAGGCTGCAGCGTAACGGGCAGGCAGAAAGGCAGGCAAATTCACCTTGCAAAAATAGTATCAGTTGCAGCATCTCGTAATACCTGCGCGCCAGGCTCTGTGATCCACACACTTTTCATTTGGGGCAGATGAGACTGTTCAGGATCAGGTGCACTGACGTAGCTGAGCTTTCTCTTATGCCCTGCCCCAGAGGTGGCTGCTCCCTGGGGGCTGCCTGGATCTCACCTCGCCCCGCGAGGAGGGCTTGCCCCTTCCACCCTCTTTTCACAGCTGCCGTACGCACGGCCCTGCAAGAGCAGAGCCCCAGGCTCTCCCGTGCTCATTTACAAGGAGTTTGCAGCAAGCTGCTCTGTTCACAGAGATTTGCCCAGCACCTGTTTGGAAATTAATAAAGCTGCAGCAGAACTAATTGAATCAAGCCCACAGAGAAAACTAAGTGTCTTTAAATGCAATTTTGCCAGTGTTAATTTATCCCCTACACATGCACTTCCATAAAGATGCATCTGAGCCGTGCTAGGTTAAAAGTCAGAGAGCTGGCAGCGCCGGGAGGCTGCGTGACTGCCAGCCGCTGCGCGTGCTGAAACCTGCTTGGCACTTCTCAGCCCAAAGCCTTTGCCGGACACGAGGAGCTCGTACACAGCTGCAGGGGCTCCGTCCCTGAGGCTGCTGCTTCCCTTGGGTTAAAATAGAGCAGCCTGGAGGGGGCTTCAGTAATGCCCTGGGGTGGGCGTTGCAGGTGAGGTTTGGTGGGAAGCTGTTTTCCGCTAAAGACTGCGGGATGGGTGGCCTGAAGCCGCATCTCCACACACAGCAAGCGTGCACTGGCGGCATCGGGCTGTCTGCAAAGCGTGCGTTCATTCATATGTTTTAAATCCTTATTTGGATGCCAGGTGAGTCACTGCAAGTCCCTTTATTCCCCTGGTCTCTCTTACAGCCCTGGTGGAGCTTAAAATTTTAAACAGGCGTGTGCAGCGACTGAAAAAAGTAGACGAGGTTTTGTCTGAAGCTCTCCGGCACCCAGGAAATGTGGTTACTTACAAATGTCACGCTGTTGGTGGACTGGCAAAGAAAATAGTGCACTCAATGGCTTTCAAAACCACACTTTGCTTGCAATGGTATCACAGGGAGAAGGTAGATTTCACCTGTGAAACTTTTTTTCCTGTAACTGGCATTTTTGTGATTTAAAATGAGGAAATGTTTGGTCAAAGGCAATGTTGGTAGTGGCTTGGCAGGGGTGGAAGCATTATTTTGTACCTGGGAATGGTGCCTGGGAAGTTACTCGCTTGTTGGGGATACTGAAGGGCCCAACCCCGGTAACTTCAAGTGCAATGGAACCTCCCAGGCCACCCCAGGGACCGTGGTCTCGCTCACACAGCAGGAGTTTTGCACCACAGAGGACAGGGCCATGGGGCTCCTCTTAGCCTTGTGGCAAAACGGTTTGGATGTGTGGCAGGCAGCAAAAAGATGCCCCTGTCCCAGGGGAGCAGGGGAGCGACCTGTAAAAGCCCCCGAGACCATTGGCTGGCTGCACTAGGGGCCATGCTCATTCATTGATATCTTGAGACCTTCAGAAGAGAGAGGAATGGCAGGAAACGTCTTTGTCCCTCCATCTCCTGCCTGTAGGAGATGAGACAAAGGGAAAAAAAAGACTTTCTTTTTCCTAATGAGAACATTCCCCAGTAACGACACCAGATTTGTAACCTCCCCCCAGCCCCACCACCTTGCAATACTACGGTCTTCAATAAGCCAGGGAAAGAAATGTTTTAAAAAGTTCTTTGAATGTTAAGTTAAAAGACTATAAAGTAGAAGTTACTTTTAAAGAAACAACACTTTAGTGGGAAATTCTTTAATTTATGCATTTGTAGATTAAATTGTGTTTTCCTCAGTTTAAAAAATAATAAATTAATTGCTTTTAATCTCTCATTTGAAAATCTTGGAAAAACAAAATTAAAAACAGTGCTTCAGACTGTTTTCCCATCGGCGATGATCAAAATAGAGGAGAAAAGCCAACTAGATGGCTTGGAAAGAAGCTGTCTGGAAGGAGCTTGAGAGGAAGGAAGAGTTCGTATGCAAAAGCAATTTTGTGTTTTCAAGATGAAATCCACAGAAAGGGAAATTTGAGGTTACTGGAGAAGCAAATTCTGTTACCACTTGTTGAAGCCTCTCTTGCATTGCAGATTTTTACACTGCTGTTTACTGTCTCAGCTTCTGTTAGGAACAGCTCCTCAAAATGTGTTTATTGTTTTTGCTGTGTTCAGTAGTTGGCATAACTGATTTTTTTTCCCCCAACCTTTGTGATTTTGGTAGAATTTTATTTTAGTATACATGTTTTCTGTATTGTCTATTAGCTGCTGTTGTAAAAAACAAACAAACAAAAACCCACACAGCATCTCAGAAAAACTGAGATGTTTTCCTGCCTCTTTCATTTGGCAAACACCTGCTTTTCAGAACGTAAAACATGCATTCGTTTTATTATTAATGCACACACTTGGGAGAAATTCTGTGTTATGCAATGCAGCATCACCTCCATTTTCAGCTAAGGGAGTTCCTGAGCTGTGAGAACCTGCTGCTGCAGCAGAGCCAGTAGCTGCAGGAGCTGTTACCTGGGGTGAAGGAGGAGCGCACACGTAAAGCACCTTTTGCAGCCAGCCTGCCAGCGGCGGAAGCTAACTCAGCCAGGCTGCCTCCGCGATCCTGGGGAGCACCCCGATTCTTTTAACACACGGTGATGTGATGGCTGTCATACCTCGCCCCTTCCCTCGGAATCATCCTCTGCTCCCGTTGCTTTCCTTGCCCCTCCCGGAATGAAGGCTTAGCTCACCACACGGCAGGGAATGTTCTGTTTATTCCATGATTCGCAGCTGTCAGCAGAACTTTCACATTTAGTTCACAATATAAAATAAATAAGCCAAGAAGGTGAAACATACTGGTGTAATTCCTCTTTTTCTTCTAGTTCTAGCACTGTTGACTATTCGCTACAAACACGTAGGTCTGGTATACAACTCAGTCCTTTACAGATGGGGTCACCGTGAAGATAGCTGGCCTGTTCTGGCAGTATCGTGCTGTTGTGTTTGTATTTGGACAAGTTCTCCTCAGAGAGTTCACAGCTACTGTGACTGTTACAGGATTTCTCTAAAAAGTGACTCATTTGTCTGACTCCTTAAGACATGGAATATATGTACATCGCAGAATGAAGGCGTTTTTCTGCCTCTCTTTATAGTAAGACACCCAGCAACATGCAGTGACAGGACAAGAAGGGATAAGTGAAATCATTTTAATGTAGTATCAGTGTATGAGAAACCACAAAAGAAACAAAACATTTTCTGGAAAATTCTGCATATGTGTATATTGCATTGTATAGTCTTACAGACAAATTTACATCAAATACGTGATATATTTTAAAACACTAATTTGAAGAGGACAACAAATTAATTTTTCTCTTTCTGTACAGACATGGGAGTGTGATTTCTTTCCTGTTGCCACAGTTTGCTGTTCTTTAGGAGGAGTACTCATATTCTTCAGCACTGCGGCGTCCAAAATCCATCCAGCCCATGTAGTCTCTGTCATTTATCCTGTGCGTAGGATCAATGCTCTGTACCCTGTTTCCCATAACTGAGAGCCTTCCAGTGGGACCTGAAGAAAAAGAGTTAGGGAGAAGACAGAGTAAGTGCACACTTTCATCCATTCCTGGTCCGTTTCGTTTTTGTTAGCAGATGTCTACATGAAGTAGATGAAACTGCTTGACTTTATACAGTCCAGGTAACACCACTGTCATATCACTGGGGAACACGCCTCAGAAACATTATGGGTAATGTCCTGAAAGTGACCTTTTTTGTTTGTTTGTTTGTTTTTTGCTTTTAAATAAACAGATCATTTTCTCCCCTCCTTCTGTTCCTGGCTGCTGGGAAGGAATATGGGTGCGTTTTTCCTTTTTCCTTCCTATTTCACTAGAGAAAGAAAGAAAGTCCAGGCCATTTCTCACTCCTCCTACAGGACCACACGGGAACGTTCCTGAGTCAAAACACCTCTGCTTGAGGGCAGACCGAGGCCTGAGACAGGACTGCTCCACAGTCCCGTGTTGCCTGAAGAGCCATAAATGTAAGCATGGGAGCTCCTGCAGTACAAATTAAGTAACAAGAGTGGTAGAGTTATGAATCCCAGGTTTTGTAAAGAAGTGGGAATAGTCATGAAATTCAGAAAGTTGTGTCTGGAACTCATAGCTAGAGATGTCTGTTGTTGGAATTACACAGGGCTTATTACTATGTCAGTGACATTTTCATTGCTTTTCTAAAGCTTTCGTAATTCTTTTCACAGCAAGGTGGGATGCTGATCTTTGATCTTGCCTTAGCCTTTCTGTCACCCTCATTTAGGGCATCAAAGAAATGCAAATTATTTGCAAGGAGAATTTATGCTTTAAAAAAAGGGACATCATCCTCTGTTTTGACATCATCACATTATATAACTAAAAATGCAGGAAAGGTAAATTATTTCTCCCTGTGCTCCCTGAAAAAAGCCACAATGGACATATGCCAGTAATTAGATGATTGAGCTCGAGCCTCGAGTGAGGAAGAGGGACAGGTTCAACATGCTGGTATTTAATGTGGATTGAAGCTTGAGGAATGCTTAAACTAACCAAAAAGGAACAGAAGCCCAGAACAAACCTCACAAATCCAAATCTACACAGTTGCATTGCTTACAGTTTCTTGTGTTTTGAAGGAACACTTGGTGACTGTGCTTTTATATTTCAAGCTTTTCTGTATGTAATGATTTGTAATGAACATGATTCATTAAAAACCAAAGCCAACTGCATTGTTTTGTTAGTGTAGAGGGACAGGAGAGGTAAAAGTACCATAGAAAGAAACCAACCATGCTTTAGGCATTTGCCTAAAACAAAATGGCAAAACAATTCTCTCTATGAAAGTATCTTTGTCTACCATTAAACCCTCAAAACCCATGAACTTCACATACTTAATTCAAAATATGAAATTAAGTTGATGTGAATGGCTTCTTGGCAACAGGCAGTGCTAGGACAGTGCAAAATCAGATGTTGGTATTTGAGACGTCTGAGCCCGCAGTGACCTGTGGGTTGTAAGCGTCCCCCTGGAGCCACTATGGTCTGGCCTGGCAAGGGCTCCTTAGAGGACAGCAAGGAGCTGCCAAGTCAGTGATGCGTACACGTCTCAACTACATGGTGCTGGATTCATGCTGAAAGCCTACAAATGAAGTCAGCTGAAAGCCAGGGGTCACAAACAGTAAAAGGAATTCCTTAAGACCACCTTAATTACTTCTCCTTAAATCACTGGAGATGGCCCGTGGATACTGCAGAATCAACATACAGCAAACAGCTTCAAAACTGTAGCAGTTTGGCTACAAAGCTGCCACCTAGCCCTAGCCTCTTGAGAGAATTTAACTGTTTTAACTGGAAATACTGGCCAAAATTAGCCCTTCTATTAATCACAAGGTCAAATGCCATCACTGGTGGTTGCTAATGCTAACAAATGCCCAGACTCTCTTTCCCGAGATGGAATTTTCTAGCGAGTGTTACGGTTTAGGCAGGTCAAGTATGTCTAATACAGTAGACATGAATGTGCTGCAGAGGTTTCTGAAGCGCTGCCCTGAGCCTTATGTTATGGTCTCATTTAACATAAACGTTTTGATGGGAAAGCAGTTGATAGGCCACTGCATGCATTGTTATAAATTAAATACTGTTTTGTTCCAGTGAATCTTATCTCTTTTGTACCAGCAAGCACATCTACAAGCTGGAGTCCAGCTAGCTCAGTCATGCCACAAGAATCCCATCACCTGCTAAGAATCGCTGTGTAGGGTCAAAAAATACACACTTATGAGCATGTATGCAGGTAATTCTTCCTCATATTAATACTTACCAAAAATACATGTTAAATCTGAAGTGGCTTTTTTTTCCCCACTTCATCTAGTTAAGAAATGTCAGCCAAACATTTAAGAAAGTGTGATGGCTACATAAACCAGAATGAGGAGTTCAGTTTCCATGTAGGTGGGCGCCAATGACTACACAGGAGAAAGGTAATGAGGGTTCTGCTTTGCAGACTCCTGCTGCAAGATTCTTATTAAGTAACAGCTTTAACTGTAGCACTGAATTGTGGAATTTTGTATCTGAATTGTCTTCTCATTAGATCATGTGAACTGCTAAAACAAGTTCCTTAATAGATATCGTGGAAATTGGTAACATGAGATGTAGTCCCTCAAAAAATATTAAAGTGGTTCTTTTTCTGTTGTCTCTGATTCGGCCCTCTTCTGCATACCTGGATGAATGTGTATGGCAGCAGATGTAATGCATAAAATGCATGTGACATCTCGTAACCGCAAAAGTAAGAATGGGATTCTGCCTAGAAGAGAGCTCAGCAGTGAGGATATCAGGAGGAGAGGATTAAATGATCTGCATAAGGTTGTGTGGAGAGACCGGAGAGGAGAAAGCTCTTACTTATATAAATAAAGTGAATTTCATCCTAAGCACAGCCTGAAGCTGGCAGTGAGTTAATTTCTCAGTGTCTATACACCCAGGTAATCCTAATTACTGCCTTCCAAGCTTTCAAACTCTGTTTCTAATACGTCCTCTTTCCCTGCAGTACAGAGGATAGACAAGAGCGAAGCTATTGCAAGTAAACAAGACCTGTAACTCCACAAGTTGTATAGTGGCTTTTCCTGAGGTTTGCAGTCATCTTTCTCCCTTGGAGGACACAGCAACTAGGTTGCCCACGGTGCCACTCTATTCAGGTACAGAGCCGTACAGAGATGAGACAGTTCAAAAGGAAAAATGTTTTCTTGTGTGGAGTTGCTGTGGGCAATGATTTTGATCCAGCATGTTTAGCACAGATGGCACATGTTTGTGCCTATGTAGAACACACACTGTAAGATGTCAACGGAGACTACTCTCTCGTTAGCTCACATATGTAATGCAATTGTTTCCTCTAATGATTAATAAATCACACAATAAAAATGAAGCCCTTTGATTCCTATACTCTACAGGTGCTTCACGCCCCTGTTACAGAATCAGTGCCATGGAGGTTTTAGGTAATTGCAAGACCCTGTCCCAAGGCTACCTGGGACCAAAAACCTAACAGGAATTGGCCCATTTTAAAGCAAATGTGCTTTTACTTATCACTGCTTTTAGTTACTCTGCTCATAAATGTGAGTTCTGATCTTTCAAAAGCTTGCACGTTTTTATGACTACCTCTGGGAACAAATACACGGAAAATCCAACGCTCAGAAGATTTCCTTGGTACTGGTATTTATGGCTGAGTTGAGGCTAGCTATTTGGTCTGTATTTAGCCACAGAAAAGCTTTCCTGCTCATCTAACTTAAAAAGTGATGGAAGAGATTAACTAAACAAAAAAGTTTCAAGAAAATGCAATTACTGTATCTGAGATGAAACATGCTGAAAATCATACCAAAATAATTATCAGACTATGAAATTAGCAGGTCAAAAATAAAAGCTCAACCATGATCTGCCAGGTAGGCTTAATTCTCCTCGGTTACCTGAACACAGCTCTCAGTCAGCGGCTGCTATGTACAAATATATATATACACACATGCACTTTTTTTTTTTTGAGGAGTTTTACAGCAGATGAGAACGAGAACGGTCTCTAATTTGGAAATAACCAGACAAAATCAATTTCATGTCTTCTACAGCAATTTAGGAATTCATGCTAGATGATGACAGGGTTAACACCTAGGTATCTCTGAAGGAAATTCCACTGACACAGAAGTAGCACATAACCAGTACCTTTTCTGGCTTGCTGAAGGTACTTGGCTAACAAAGCACCAATGTTAGCCCTTTGGTCATTGCTTCCATCCAGCCGCGGCGCAGATTTCAGTGGGCCAGCAGACGAAGGGGCACGGGCATGTCGGTGAGGTTCTGTCAAGCTCTGCTCAAGCTCAGCAGCCAGCAGATTGCCATTGTGTGAGCCTGCAGTTTGCTGTCCGAAAGAGCTCACTGAGAGCACAGCAAGGAACACACAGATGCATATACCACTGTACATTGCTGGAGAGAAAAAGGAATGGGAGGCTGTTAGAATGACCAGATCTACTGCATTGTGCGTTATCCCCACCCCCATCTTTCTTTGGAGGTGCTTTCTGAGGAAACTATTTTTATTTTTTAAATGCAGGTAACTGTGGGATCTGTCTTAAGCTGGAAAACATGCACACGAGTAGTTAAGTATCCATTGGAAGATACACTGGAAGGGATGAAACCAATTCACTGTGGTATGTGCTATGTCTCCCTGACTTACTCAGTTCTTGCTTTTCTCTTTTGGAAGCTGCGTTTCAGTAAAACAAGAGAGACGAGCCCAGCTCTGCAAAAAATCTCAGGATTCAAACATTCATGTATTTTGCTGTTGTACTAAAATCTGCTGTATTACAAATACTGAATTTTGACAAGTTCTGTGAAGAGCCTTTACTCTCCAGCCCTTCATTGGTTTGAACTTCAGTGTTCAAGAGGTTTCGTCTTGTTGTACATACAAGGAAAGAAGAAACAAAATCTTGTCACAAGGAAAGAAAACCCAAAATCTAACATCACCCCAATCATTCGATCTTAATAGCTGAGGTGGTGAAAGCTGTGGAAGAAATAATGTGCAACATAACCATATTCTTTTTCATTTTCACAGAGAATTCAAGTGCAACATATTTTTTTGCTGCTTCCTTAAAGAAACAAGTATTAGACAAGACTATGCCATTTTACTACGTTGTTTGATCACAGAAGCTGAAATAGTATTTTTGGAAACACAGAAGTCTGTCTCAGTTAGAAGGAGAAACAAGGTACCTAGTAGTTAATGCTGTGAGGATAATTTCCATTTATAAACATACACGAATTGTCACCTATATGAGAATTATTGATAGTTTACATTTTTGAACAGTATATCGAATATAACCTTTTCATTTTACAAGAGGGGAACGTGAAGTTCGTTTGCCCACCACACACCATAATGAAAACGTTCCCAATGTATAAACTATTCCTTCTCAGTGTCATCAGGCGCTGAACAAGCAATGTCACTCCAGCGAGCGTTACTGGTCACGTACCCGTGTAGGTTTCGGTACTTACAAACCAAAGATGCGTTGCATCCTTTTCACGGAGGTATCTTTCTAACCCACCTGATTCCTTCGCTTTGTGCGTGCGTGCGTTCGTCTGTACACATCAATATTTGCACCCGCGAAGGGCTCCAACCCCACACCCTCGCACCGCTCGCTTTCCCGCAGGGCGTGCCCGGCGCGGAGAGCCCCGCGCCCGCCCGGCAGCGGCTCGCCCG
>VXAL01015739.1:81259-177081 GCA_013399475.1 Chauna torquata
GGGGGCGGGGGCGGAGAAACAACCACGAAACAGTGCTGTATTTCTGATAACTCACTTTCACTATTTAGTGGAAAGATGCTCGCTGCCATTAGACAATTAAATAGTCAACAGTGAATTGAACTGTAGGTGCCTGGGAAAAGTATCGCAGTCTTTCTGGGAAGGTACAATGCAATAACCATTCTGGTAGAGTCACATCAAGCCCTTGAGAAACTCACTGTAGATAATGAGTTCCCAGGAGGCCAGTCCAGAACTTAATAGAAGGGAAAGATAGAGAGCTTACTAATATATGCATATGCATAATTCATATCACAGAGGTATAAATACAAAAGCAGCCATTTAAGCTGACATATTTGTCTGGTTGAACAAATACACACGATAGGAGTTCATTTATGGTGAGCCGATCTTGAATATCAATTCAATTACAAATATATCCAGGACTGCACAAATGGAGTGGGAATTTGTGTGTGCGTGTGTATGTGTATACACATACGGCAGCCAAATTTACTATATTTGTTCCCAGGAGTGTACAGAAGGGCAACAACACACAAAATCAAATACAGAACGCAGGAAGAGTTTTAGCTGTAGAGTTCTGAGCGCTGAATTTTCCTTGCTGAGTTCCTTAATGCTAGTGTGTACAATCCTTGGAGATTACTTTCTGTTTTACCGGCATTTTCTTTGGTGAAAGTTTGAAGTTGCATGCAACTTTCAGTCTTTGGTAAATATATGTTAACTGTTGGCATTTTAGTATTGTTTTGGGCAGAGATAAGAGACATGAAAGCCTCTTCAGCTTGAGTAATGTGATAGCAGGACTCTGAGGTGAGTTGCCTGCGGAACCTTAGGCTGCGTATTACAGGCTGATGTGGCACAAAGAGGAAAGAATCAGGGAATGATTAGCAGTGACCTGTTAGATTCCAGGACCAAAGTATTAGTCAGTTGCTGGGCATGTGCCACGTATGCGCAGAGTACTAACAGCAGGAGGGCCTTGTGCTACCAGCACTGGTGGGGCAAGAAAGATGCTAATCCAGCGTGTGACTTCAACCTTTGTTCCAATAGGAGGGAAAGTGCTTCAGCTACACCAGACCTTGAGTGATATTGCAAGACTACAAGTATAGATGCAAAACAAATTTAAGCCTAAAATGAACCCTGCAATGCAGTAAATACTAATATAGAGGCATCCCTAAGGTAGCAGCTGGATGATACTATAGTTTAGAGGTGCAGGCTTTTAAAAGTTTTGGCAAAAGTCCGCTAAAAGTTTTGAGTTTCTCTATCCTTTTTCCCATCACAATCAAGATATCTCTTCCGTCAACTGGTTTCTCAATTTTCCTGCCAAAGGTTTTCTCCCGTGTAGCAGAGGTGGCAAAAGAGAATGCATGGCTGAGCATACGTTTTGTGCTGTTCCAGCACAAAGCTCTCGGCTGGGCTTTAAGCAAGAAGACGGCATGAGATAGAAGGGATACACACAGTTTCTTATGTCTGTTCTGCAACAGATGTGGCTGGTGCCAATAGCAGAGTGCAGCAGGGCACTGTGGGCATTAACATCTCAATCTTTCTCTGCTGCGAGGTGGAGCAGAGCTTGTCTGTGCGTGTCAGAGCGACAAGATGCTTGGAAGTGCTCTGCTCTTTCCTACAGCAGTGAGCATGCATGTGCTGTGCAATAGTTCATTTCTATCAATGTGACTTTTGTCTCTTTAATATATATTTTTCTCGGCGATATCACATACAGTTTGCAACAGCACGGTTGTCATGTGGACAGCCATAGCAACTTAGGATGCCTATGTTTGATGCCTTTTATTTTTCACCAAAAATAAAATATAAGGATATTATTCACTTTGCATTATTGCATGACTTGGGATTCCGAGACATTTAGGCTGCACATTAAATGAGGAGCAGTATACTGCCAAGTATAAGTATGTTGGGAATTTAGACCTGAAAGGATAAAGCCAGGTGGCTGTCTTTTGGGGCTAGGGGGCCACATGTCCAGAAGGGTAATAGGAAATACATTCTTTTGTTTCTAACTATTATGTCCTGTTCTGATTATCATTATACAGTGTTTTTTTGTTTTCCCTTGGACCCTGATACTTTGCTATGTTGGGGCAAGTTCTTTCCTTTTTGCTGTGAAACTGGTGGAATGGCAGTCTGGAGGATTACTATGAAGTAGGAAGAATTGATAGAGGATAGCAGGGAAGGGAGTAGTATAGTTTTCTGAAGCTAACAGACAAATTAGTGAATATATTATTATTTCGACCAACTGCATGGATAGTAGATGTATAAACAGAGTCTTGAATATATTTTAAGATAGTGTGTTGTTCTGCTACTGTTTTTGTGTGTGTTGATTCAGCAATTACATTTTTAGTCTTTCGTTTTTTCTAGTTGTTGAATTTTAATTTGACAATTTCCATCAAACGACCTTAGGCTTTCACTCTAGTCGCTTTTCTCTGAATTTGCATCCCACTTGACAGGAAGATAAGCTCTGCTTGGAGTCAGCCCAGAAACTGAAGGAGAAATTTTGGACCTGGGGAAGCGAACAGGAGTTTTGCTTGGAGTTATAAAGAACCTGGTGCCTCAGCCTGAAGAGTGCCAACTTCCTTTCACGGAACAGTGCCTCAAACTAATATATCAATCTGAAGATACGTCAGACTAATACATCAGGCCTTATGAAGGGTCCAGTAGAAGCAGATCAGCAGAGTTGGTGCTGAGGACCCGACATACACCCTCACCGTGTTTCAGGTGTTTTACTTAGGACTAGCATACCCAGGTTCCAGGGACTGAAAGTCCATTAGTAGATGACGTGCATCAGGTGCCCTGCCGGCTGGTCTTTCGCTTCGGTTTCATCCGAAAGGAACTGGACACTCACAGTCTGTTCTGCAATGGAAACCAAAGAGCAGTGAGTGGGAATGATCGGGAAGTCTTTTTCAACAGTGTACTCCTGACGTGAACTATGTGCACTAATGTCAATTCACCCGTTGCCTTGGGATTACACATTATCTGCATTTGTGTGAAGAAGGAAAATAAGAGAAAAATCCTATTTGCCAAGAGTAGGGTTGGATTCTTTAGAAAATCAGATTTCAACCAGTATCCCATGAAATTCAGACGCTTGGTGTGGAAGCTCCCTACAGATCAGCTGGAAAACTTATTTGTATGGCATTTCCAAATTTGGTTCCCTGTGGTTTCAAGAATATATGGTGATGTGGAACAGAGAAAATTCCAGAGTCACTTTCTAGGAGACCACCCAATCCCAAATCACTAGCTTTTTAAAAAATATTTTATTTTCTCTGAAAGACCAAATTGAATTTGTGTGGAAATTGACTGTATATTTTGTAAATCTGAACAAAGGATAGAGGCTTTTGTGCAAGTAGAAGACTAGAAAAGGAAATCAAAGTACTAGAAAAAAATGACAAAGCTATGTAAAGTGATTGTTACTAACAAATTCTCTGTGATTTCAGCAATACTTTGAGAGGTATGATAGAGTTTGAAAAGGTAGGAAGATGAAGGCTAACGTTGACAAGCAGAAAATGAAAGTGTAGTAATTAGACCATCATGAAAAATGAGAAGTATGTTTAATGCCTGCTTTGTGGAATAGTTTGGCATTTAGTACTCATCTTCCCTTTTCTTTATTGTCTCTGACATACCTTTGTTATTTTGCCATGTACATTTCAACTAAAAATCGGTGAAAATAATAAATAATGTGTTACGTGAGAGCAGAGAAGGAAGAAGAAAATGACAACCTGCGCTAGCTGTGCCTAAACATGTGGGTTTATTCATTGCAGTGTGCTTCTAATTCCTACTCCTGTGAAGTATTTAAGCATGTGCTTAAGCCCCTGAACAGACAGATTATTATGCAAAGGTGGTTTGTTAGCCAGAGAGGGATGACACACCTTTAAATATCTCCCTAAATGTTCTGCTGTGGCACTCATGAAAACCACTTTTTCTTTGAACTTGTTCTTTTGCTATTTTGAGATCTTAGGGCTGTGTTCTCCCAGATTTTGTTGCATTTTAATGTCTAAAATTCAAAATTTCATTCAGCGTCCTTCACTTATTGTTACCTTAGATATGTATAATGCACCTCAAGGGAATCTTTGCCCTTCTTCAGTGGAGAGGTTTTGAACAGACCTTGTGTTGTCTGCCATTCGGGCTTGAAGTACCTGCTTCATCATTTACTCTGAGAAAGCAGCTGTGATAGCCCTCTTGTCTGTGAAACTAAAACACATATTCACAAGTACTGGAATCTGTTTTATATTGATGGGATTGTTTATCGTTTTAAATAATTGTACTTTATCCCATAATTTATATTTCTTTTTAGGTAGGAGAACCTAGTCCAACACACTTCAACGTATATGTTAATTCATTTATTATAAAAGTAGCCTAGCATAGAAAGGAAATAAATCATACCTTTCAGAATACTTTGTACTTTTCAGATGTGCTCTCCACCTTGCCACCTGGACCCAGAGGAAAAGCGTCTTTTTCTCTGCATGGTAATAACAGAATACTGCACGAGATATTATTTTCCTCTCCTGTGAAAGGGGAATGTCTGACTAATCAACATTTGTGAAACAATTTAAATCCCCATGAAGGAAGTTCTGTAAATGACAGGTACAATGTATTAGCTTCTTGTCTTCCAAACATCTGCATATTTTCATCTGTGCTAAAACCAGCATCAGAATTTAAAATTAGCAAATTAAAATTGACACTAGACAGGCTGGACAGCCAATAAGGTTTTTTTCAGTATCCTTCAAAAGAAATAGGGGCTTTCTGCTTGAGGCATAAGCGGATAAGACAGCTGGAGTCTTGATATTTCACTTCTGCTGTTAAATTATACTTTGTAATATGGAAAGAAATTGAATTAACCTGGGTGCAAAATATAAATTGTTGTTCTGACAATTCCTATTTGAATGGAAGTACCAGAAACATCCACGGAAGGTGTAGAAGCTACATAGCTGTTTTGAGTGGCTAGAATGGAATGAAAAAATGATGATAGTCTATAAACAACAACCCTGACTGCATTGCAGTGAGCCCAGTGAAGGAACTTGTTATAAGAGTGTTGTAAAGAAGATGCTTGGAGGTCCTAGGGATTGTCCAGTGGATGAAGTCAACATTCCCTGCTTTTGATAAGGCTGCTGCTTTACTGATTGCTCAGGAATATCTCCTAGATGTACCAGAGGAGGGCTACCTTCCATGTACAGAAATCAGGATGGAAAAAAGCATTAACCAGGAGGCTCTGTAGCCTAACGCTTAACTTCTTGTGGCCTGGTATTTCCATTCTCAGCAACAGCTACACTATGACCATGGTAATTACAGACTCCAGGAGGTCAAATTAATTCAACCCGCTCAGCTTATTCAAAAGCTGAGGAAAAAGAGACAGTTAACTCAGAGCTCTATTTTAAATGCATCTTAGCTGCCTGTTAGTAGGTGAGATTTCCCTTAAAAAAGCAGAAGGAAGATTTCTAAATTTAAGATAGTTTACGGAATCGTTAGGTATAAATGCATTTTGAAAGCACTGGGAACAAAGAACACGCATGATAGAAATGAGTTATCACCGAGACAGTATAGCTAAATATAAGGGGAATAATTATTTGGAAGCAAACTAATCTTACTATATGCTGCTTACTTTTTACTGTTTCCAGCTGTTTGTGTCTAAACTAGGATTTCCCAAATAAAAATATTTACTGTAATCAGAGTACAGTCTGGAATTACTTTAAATCAGCTGTTCTGCACAGTGCTGTGTCTCAGGAAAGACACATCTTTAAGAGGCATTTAAATAAATATGTTTTCAGGTTAACAAGACTAATTAGTGGAATTGGCCTGTATGGCAACGATGTCTTAGGCTCACTGATAGTACCAATCTATATGTTGTTTAGCAGCTTACTAATATTGTGTTTTATTTATCGTGCTCTTAGGGCAAATAAATAAGCTCTATCAAAAGACTTCTCAGGGTAAGAGCTAGCCCAAGGTCCTGGCTGTACTTACCTATTAGCATTTACTTGTGGGAACAGAAATAAAAGCTGTTGAAATGGGATGGCTCTGAGGTCTCTGGCTCGAATTTTCTCTTTTGAAATGGAAGAGCAAGATTATTGATGACTTCACTGATGTAACATGGTGGCTTGTTTGTTTACGGTCTACTGAGGACCTGGTGCAATAGTGAAAAGGTACAGTGAGGTGTGTAAGTATGTAAAGTGGAGGGGGATTACAGTAACTGCATTTTCTTTTCCGTTATGTGTTTCAGCTGAAGATAGTATTACAGAAATGCACACTGCTTCTTTTTGTTTTCTATTATTTCCCTCCTCTGTTTACTTCGTCTTAGTTGGAAATATGCCATCCAAAGGTGATGTCTGCCATTTGTATACAGTCAATAAAACAGCTCTGTCATTGAGCCGGTGGTTTATACTTTCAGTATAATCTGGTTCAGGGAGGAGGCCAGGGTAAGTGTGGGCTGGCGTGGCCTGGTCAGGGTGGGTGAGAACTTCCGCCTCAAAGCCTAAGCAGAGCATGGTGGTGAAGAAGTGATGAGACTGGAGAGGTAGCTCCAGGGAAAAGTTAATTTCTGTGGAGAACAGGCTGCTGGAGGTGGTCTGAGATAACAGGGTTAGGAACCTGCTGTGATTTGTTTAAAAGAAGCAGACTGTGTGTCCTGTAGCCTGTACACACCACCTTTGTTCTATCCTTTCCCCACCTGGCTGACAGTGGTGGTGGCTGCCTGCATGGTGACGTATGTTCAGTACTTGTTTTTTTGGGATTCAGTGAAGTGCCCCATGCATAGGTATTCACGAGGGTGCTGGGGTTCCCACTGTGACCTGTGTGGGGACGCAGTTGTACAGGCGTGTTCTTTGGGAGACAACAGCAGTGGGAGGACAACAAAATGGATATATTTTAACTGTCAGCTTTAGAAGAGCTATACATGTTGGTCTTGTCCTGGCAATATAACAGTGCATCCACTGCTTGGATGTATGTAGGCTCTGCTAAGTAGTTGTTGGCTACTTGATCTGAATAGTCCTTACCTGAAATATTCATCTGTGTCCATTTAGTGCTGGATCTGATGATGCTCTTGTTGAACATACCACTGATTGCAATAGATGGATTGACATTCCCTGACATTCTCCTAACAGCAAAGTTGAGGTCATCAACAACATACTCTCAAATTCTTATGTATGTCCAGTAAAATTGTGTTAAATCTCTTCAGGTTTGGGGAGGGGGGCAGGCAAATATTTCAAGATCACTGCTACTTCATCAGAAAACATGCCATTGTCTCTAACCATAAATAATATGATGGCAAGCTGCTTGATCAAAACATTTTTAAGCACAGTCGGCCACAGTCCTAGGACACTGCTGAAATTGTGGTCCATATTTCAGATTAATCAAAATCTAATACTTCAGGCGTATTTAAACATAATGCATTTGGGATAGTTTGCTGTTTTTCTCTTAAAAAGCTCTTCCCTCGTATTAGTTTGAATCATTGTCTAGAATTTATTCAAAGCCAATCCTTTCTTCTTGAAACAATGCTTTAAAAGTTAATTACTATAAGTGCACTATTAAATTGAAGCAGAAATTTTAGTGGACTTATCTTTGTGTATTTGTGAGAGAGAGTAACTCCTGCATATTCATTTATATGGTGAATATTCACCTCTACATTTTCAGCACCAACTGAAACAAAACGCAGAACCTTTCAGAAGACTAGCAGAAATTCAAATGACCATGTTTCAATACAATCATGTTATCTTGCTACAAATACAAACTTAAGATTTCTTTGTACAACTTAGTTATTTTTTTACCTCGATATTTGTTATTTTTTCTTTTTCTTTCCTTGACTATCATAGGCCTGATTCTGTTACCCTTATTCCACAGTGAACAGTGTTTCAGCCCAAACTCCCAAGCATGGATCAAACATATAACACTACTTCAGCAAAGATGTAGTTTGGGTGCTTTGTGCTTCTACTTTCCTCCATGGAATATGTCATTTTTTGAACTCCCTTGATAGCCTCTCTCCATAAGAAGTGGTTTTTCATGTGTATCACAGCTGGGTTTTGTCCTAGGTGAGGACTTTGAAGCTCGTAGGTAGTGTGTAACTATGAATCAACTGAACTACAGATGTAGTGAAAGTATTATTTGCTCATTATATGCTCTATATGCTAAAGATGAATATTTCTAAATTGAAAGACTTCAACTTTTGGCTGAGCTATATCGGTTTTCAGACATTTGTGTGTTTGGTCAGGCTCACATATTTCAGCAGTTTGGGATCTTTTTTATTCCCTCTAACGTATCTATCTGTTAGCCGAAGTGGCACAACATGCCAGTTGTGGTGGGTAGTATCCAAGAGCATCTTTGGAACAGTGGGAGCAATGCCTGAGTGCAGAAAGCCAAGATTTGCACCTGAAGACAGAAACAGCTTGCATTTCCCTGATTTTAGAGGCACAAGGATCAGCTTTCCATGAAGAGACCAAAGAGAGATTGGCAACAGTCCGTGTGGTGTTCTTCAGTGGAGGTAATAGCTGAACAGGGGGTCTGAAGCCTCCTGTACTACCTAGCTTGCAGGATAGCAGCAACCAGTCTTAAAGATCCTTCCAAAATGCTCTGTGCAGGTAGCCATCTATGTATCATTTTATGCTTGCTTTTTTTTTCATGTTTCTAATATAATCTGCATATAAGATTTGACCACACTTTTGTTAAGGGCCAAATCCTGCTCCTTTAGAATACTGGCAGAGAGAAATTTTCATTAAGGTTAAGCGATGGAGTGCGTATATGTGTNTCATGTTTCTAATATAATTTGCATATAAGATTTGACCACACTTTTGTTAAGGGCCAAATCCTGCTCCTTTAGAATACTGGCAGAGAGAAATTTTCATTAAGGTTAAGCGATGGAGTGCGTATATGTGTGAGTGCGCACAAGGGTTGCAACTGAAATTTCCTTGGCACCACATTTTCTTTCCAGTCCATGAGAGTACTCATGGGGCTGATTCTCTCCTCATCTTTTCTTTTTTCATCTCAAGCAGAACATCGGTATATTTTTTCTATGCCAAAATGGATTTTGATTTTTACAGAGAGTACAAGATATTTCACATTAAAATGCACTGGAAAGGTTTATGCAAATGAGAGCTTTGCAAGCGGGTTGCAATATTACAGACTGCAGTGTTTGGTGTTAAATACTGTATTCAAAACAAAAGGAAAGGACAAATCCTCAACTGAACTTTATTGCTATTATTATTTTGCCCTATTGAGGCCTGCTACTATGTGGCTAGAATAAGTTATTTTTAAGAACTCGCCAGTGGATTAGGGGCCTACAAACCATTTGCTCCAGTGATGTAGGTGTTGAAACTTTGATGCTGATGGTTAAGCGAAAATGGATCTGAGGCTCCTGAATATTCAGAGTCTTGAAAATTTTTGCCTGATCTTGTTTATCATACTGTTAAAGATTACAAATAGATCCCATCTAAAACCCTACATCTGTAGGCATTCTTTAATTTGGAGTTGTTTTAAATGCTGACAAGGTTCCAGCATGTTTTACAAGAGGCTGCACACGAACTTTGAGTATGAATAAAAGATATTTCAAAAGGGAATAAGATTTTTGCAGCATGGCCACGTTGTCTCTGAAGTTGTTTACACAACGGAATAACAGTTTTAGTGTTGCAAGCAGTGAAAAAGAGATGTTGGCTTTCCTTTATGCTGTAGCCAGGAATATACTATAGAAAACCATAATACCAGAAGTGTAGGACAGTAATAAGCCTCTTGTATACTGATGTTAGAGATAATAGTTGCAGTTCATCATTGTTTGCTATTGTGAAAGTTTTGTTGGGCTTTTAGTTGTATCTGTTATTCCATGCCCCTGAGGACACTAATGTTTCAGGTGGGATTTAGGATTTCTTCCAAGTACAAACTTGTGCAAGAAAAACAAACATTCAATATTCAAAAGACAGACTTATAGACAGGAGAAACTGAAAAACATTCTCCTAAAAGTAATAATTCCTCAGTAAAATGGATACAGTGTACATACTATCATACACTATGCATTTAGTCTAATATACTGCGCAGTAACAATGTAGAAAATCAATAGGGTATTTCATTACGCCATTTGAGGAACAAACTAAAGCATATGTCGAAACAACTAGTTACCTGTAAGACCTTACATTGCAGAGCATGCCCACCCCTGTACATTCCTAATAAATTCACTAAAAACTGTAGATGTTGCAGATACCCCTGGAAAGATTTGAGCAGTTCTGAATATGGGAGTCATAAGCCACAGGAGAAAACCTCTATGTCTCTAAAGCCTGTCTGAGTACGGATAATTTAGTGTGTATTCCCACAGCTCTTTGCTGCAGAGCTCCTGTTTTCCCCTTGTTTTTGTAACAGCTTGGGCTGTTACCCCAGAACCTCTTCTAAAGTCAAATGCCATGTTTTTTCCACCTTTCTCTTTGTTATCTCACCTGCTAGTTAGCTTTATTACAACCTGGCTAATTAGAAATAAAATGACAAATAGTTTGACATCATTACCTAGCACTGTGAAACGTACTAAGTGGGAGAGAAATGGGAGGAAGATCTTCGTATATCAGCTTGATTTTGCTTGCTAGCCAAGGATTATGAAGACAGCTAGGGCTCATATTTTTCTCCCAGAAAAGCAGCAAAGTGTGTCCTTTTAGTCTTGTATAGTTATTTCTCTGTCTAATTAATAGCATTTTGTTTTGTCCCTGGTATGGGCTACAAAACATAATGCTTGACTGTGTTCTCTATCCTTAACTCAAGGAATCTGGAATTATTTGCTAGTAAAAGTTTAAGAAGAATGGCAATTACTGCCATATCCAGACCATACACAACCTCTGCACATAGAAATTTCTACAATGTCTGCCGCTGGCATTTCCCCCTCTGGCTGTGCTTCAAAATATAAACATTGCTGTATGGCTGTCACTGAAAATCTGTAAGTAGCTCCTTTAAGGAGCAGGGTAAAGACTCTAGATGACGAGCTATAGAAGACATCTGCCTGCTGTCTCAGAAGGAGAAAAATTTAAAATACATCCTTTTGTGTGCTGACTTCAGATCTCTTCTTCCACTTTCTGGTTGCTGGAGACCACTGTCTTTGTAAGTTGTGTACGGAAGGTAGTTGCCTCACTGAGGGTTTTGGGTTCTACTCAGAACCAGTAGAAGAATCAGTAAGCTTTTAGTCAAACATATGAAGCATAATTTTTTTGTTACCCAAGTCTGTTGTTAGTGGGTCAAGCCCACTGTACTTGGCTGGAGTCAACACATGATGCCAGGGCTAGTTTGAAGTGTGGCTAACAGAAGAGTTGTCACTCTCCCATCCACATAGCTGTTTTGCTTTGCTTAGTTTGTGGTAGGGCCTGGACTAGGTAGTAAAAATATCAGTTTTTTTTTTTTTTTTTTAAACAGGGTATGAATGACTGAACATGATAAATAACAGAATCTTGTAATTGTACCTACATGAATATTTCATATACTGTGAATTTATCTAATGTCTGAGAATCCTCTGAACTATCTGACAGAGCTTAATAGTTTACTTTTGATCCATCCCTTTCATACTGATGACACAGGTCTGTGGCTGCTTAAGATCAAACCATATTTCAAAAGTCCAGTGTGTCTATAGAGAAATGGAAAACCAGGGAGCAGGCTGTGAATCCTCACCCTTTTGTGGCAAAGTCTGTAACAGCAGAAGTTGGAGGAAGCAAATGAAATTAGTCTTGTCTTTCTCTTTGGAAGTCTGCTTTCCTCTTGTACAGTACAGATGCAAGGGAATGGCTGCAAAAATTAATAAAAGTTTCAAAGATCTCTCAGAGGCCATGCATAAATGCTAGCTGGCAAGCAACTATGCAGGAATGTGCAAGGAATTTCTCAATGTAGGTATACTCTGAGAATGAGAGATAAGGAGTTCATTAGTATTAGGTATGTTTCAAAACCAAACTGGGTAAGAATATTCTTTTCAACAGTTACTTATTGAGTAATTGGAAAGTAACACAATGTATCAAAAGTATGGATTTGATCATGAAATGACAGTATTTCTCATCCTCTAGGAAGGGACAAAGGGGAAATAGGAAAATCAAAACAATGGTGTTTGAGAAGGCAGATTTCAACAAACTTTGAGTGTTTGTAGGATGTTTTGCGACAGTCAGATCTGAAGGAAAAACAAGAAGATAGCTCACAACTCTTTGATGAAATCATATTAAGGATACAGTGTCCCACTGCAGTGGAAAGACAAGTGTAGAAAGAAACCAACTTGGTTAAATCCTACGTTCTTCACTGGCCTTTAGCACAAGAAAGAATATGCAAGTTGGAGTGCAGATGAGGTTCCTGGGACAGGTCTGAAAGTGTAACATAGGTAGGTAGAGAAAAAATCAGAAGGGTCAGTGATCAAAATGAGATGCAGTTAGTGAGGGACATCAAAGGTAACTGAAAAGTACATTAATAATAAGATAAAGAAGAAGAAAAGTTTGTCCACAACTGACCCAGGATAAATACATTAAAAAGTATTTCTTTTGTATCGGTCTTCACTAAGAGCTCAATGGCAATCTAATGTCTTTCACAATTAATACTAAAGACAAGTGAAGAAAATCTCAGCCTTTAGGGAGGTACACCAGGCCAAACAGTACTTAGATGTATCTGCTTTTTTAGAAATGATGAGAACTTTCTGTTTCCATTGAGCAACTGACCAAAGCTATTCCAGGTATCTTGAAAATTCATGAATGACAGACACCATACCAGAAGACTGAAATAAAACCAAGTTGATGAAGGACATGAGGATTTGAGGATGTATAGCATAATCTTAATACCCATAAAAAATACTGGTTCTGATAAATTTTTGTAAAAATCTAGACAGTAATGAGATGAATAAAAGTCTCTCTCCTCCCCATGCCTGCTTGCCTCCCGAAACAGGAAAATGCAGAAAAAATGAGTGTAACTTAAAATGGTGAGACAGGATCTGACTCTGCACAAGTCAATACTTACTTATAGCAATCCATATAATCCAGATTTCTAGCACTATGCCCCATAAGTGTCAGGAAAAGTTCCTGTAGTTACAGATGCTGAGATTACTGGCATATTAGCCAACAAGATTACCCAACTGGCACTTTAAACAAGCTTTCTGGACTGTCTTCTGTAGTTGGACAAAGGTATTAATTTCTCACTGGAGAATTTCTCGCTGCCTTTGATTTTGTGTGTGTATCATATTAATTTTTGCCAGTTTTAAATACAGAGTTTAGCCAGCCACATGCAATAGCACACATTCAGTTTTCCGTGGTGGTAGGTATCTGAAGAATGCTGAAGTGTATATAAAGGGGAAGTCTGCATTCACGTGTTATCTGATGTTGAACAGAGGATGTGCCACCAAGCCTATAATCAATGTTTATTAAAGGGAGGAATAAGTACTGCATGTGTTTCCAGTCTTAGATATAGCTGTCTCATTCTATCTAATAAGCAGGAGAGGCTTATAGTGCTTGTCCAGCAATTTCCCAAGATAAGTTTTTTTTTTTTTAACTAGACTTTCTCATGGTGTTACTTTATTGCTTCTTGCTGTGTTAAGGTCCTACATTGTCTTGTCTATTCTCTGATAGAGACACATTTGCCAGAAGATCAACTGCTATGAATCATTGGACCTCCAGTGAAACTGTTACAGCAACATTGATTTTACAACAGCTGAATATTGGCTTTTATTCTTCACAAATTGCCAATGTCATCAACTGTTCAGAAGCCAAGTTTAAAAAAAATATATATTCAGCACAAGCCAGAAAAAAACCCTTCAATTCTGTTTCATGAAAAATGTAAAAAAAATTGTTTATCATGAAATAGAGTCAAGACATATTTTTCAGACGTGCAAGTGCATGTATCTATAAATGGAGAGAAGCCAATTGTGCTAGGGGAGTGAGTATTCTGAATGATAAGAGTAATGAGTAAATCCATGATTAGGACCTCCATCTGAGATTTTAGAGACCTGTGTTTTTCAGCCTGTGCTTCAAGTACAAAGAGGGACTAGAACCCCCTTTCCATCCATTCTCACTGAATTACCTAGCTGTGGAGTTGCTCTAGATTCCATCCTGTGTCTGATGTGCTTTAATTAAAATCAATATTTCTGGAAACTTGTATTTTTTTTTTCTTTGACATTTCTTTTTGACTGAATGATATTCTTCAGTGGGAAGTGAGTAACTTTGTAAGTGGGAAAAAATTATCTATACAGCATACTAATTATTTTTTGAGTGAGCTCTAATTTTATTCAAATCACAGCTGGTGTGAGAATGGTGTCTTATGCACATAAAAAAAAAAACAAAAAAACAAAAAAACAAGCCAGCTTGTTATTACTTTAGAAGCAGAAAGAAAAAGATTTTTAACTAATGTGGATCTATGGAACATAACACACATAGTGTGCAAATGGTTACATGGAGGAGATGCACTCCTTCTGGGGATTTGTAACTATACAGTTCATTTAGGAATTACTCACATAGTTGCTGATGAATGCATCAAAGTCTCTATATACTATTATGGCCTCATAAATCCTAATTCACGTGCAATTTCATCTGCACTGCATTGCAGCAATTGCTTAAACCAGTTTTAAAAGTCTTCATACTAACAACTGTTCTGATCGTTTGAATCACTTGGCTGAATGGAATGAAAATACGCTTACATTTCTTGCAAAAGGGAAAAAAAGAACATGCTTAACACATACAATGAATAACCAAACAGTGAAAACTGTACAGAATAGAGACCTGTTATTAGATGCAATTTAATTTCTAACAAGCCGTATACAACTGTGATTGCTAAGCAATTAATGATTAGCAGAAGATCATTTATATGACTATTCAGGTCTATAGAAACTGTTTTTAAACTGAACGTAGAATAATATTTTGGAAATGTAATGGAGGTCTTGTTTAAACTACAGGCAGAACATTACTGTGGAAATGTAGCTGAGAAAGTTCATATTTTACCCTTTTCTCCTGTATGGCTCTTATCTTCATTCATGTTAATTTTCCTACCCTTTTGTCTTTTCTTTATCTTATATGTATTTTTGTTACTTATGATTTCTAAGTATGCTGGATATTTCAGCCAAAGCAGAGTGTTGTGATTTGCACTTGGATGAACGCCAATACAAAGTCTGTGTTAGTAGAATCTTAAGGCAAATCCTCTTCTTGCTGTTGTGAATCCGTACAAGTGTACTGTGCTGCAGTGCAATGATATTTCTCATTATAGTAGAGTCACGCAGGGAGTGTGGCAATCTTTCAGGTTGGAGAGCTACCATCTTCTCAATGTGAAAAGACATTTCTCAAGGTTGATACAGGGACGTGGGAACACAGAAAAGGGAGCCCATGTCACACACAAACCTGGGGTTATGTGACTGTATTCTTTCAGTATTAATTTATGTAAAATTTGTACTTCATGATTTGTGTGAAGTATGGAGAGAGAGAGCATTGTCTCCGAGTATGAATTTGAGTCTATGGCCAGGAAGGGCTGACTTAACACATAAAGGAAAACATGATTAGAAGTTTAATTCTTATTAAAATTATTATTTTAAGTGCACATTTATACACTTTTAAAATACATTATTTTTAGCTTTTGCATCACGTGTCAGAATTCTCCATAGCAGCTGGAATTGAGAAATTTAGTAATCATTTCAAGTCCGCTAGGATGTGGTTTCTACCTCATCTAACTTCACCTGAGAGATGAGATTGGAAGGGTATGAGGTTTTGAGTTTTCCAGTCATTGTTTTTGATGTGTATTTATATATTTATATGTATTTATATAAAATATGCTTATATTTATAGAACAAATTTATATAAATACACTGTTGTGTTTTATACGTAGTAAGTATCCCCAAATTTCAGCATTTTGTCTAAACAGGCATGCCATCTGACCATGAACAGATTCTTGTCGGAGAGCACAGGGCTAACCTTACTGGAGTGAATCAGTCATTTATTAAAACCAAAATCACAAAAATGAGTTCTATCTCCACCTCTGTAGAAGGACTTTGTCCTCCCGATACTTTGCTAATTATGCATGCTTTACACAAGAGCATGAGGTAGTTCTTTCTCCCAACAAACAGATAATCGTCAGTTACTTTTACTCCATTATAGATTCGGAGAAACAAGTAATATTATGGTATAAATATCTACATAGGCAAATCATCTTATGCATTGAAAAGTGATTTTAGATAGAACTCAGTGATTGTTCTGTGAAAGAGTAGGTTAAACTCATGTAAATCTGGCTTGTGGTGGTATATTTTTGCTCCAAAGTAAGGGAGGATCATTCATACAAATCATCCAATTCCTTCCTTAACCCCCAGTCTCTTATCCAAATATCAAGATTCATTTCATAAAGTTTGATTACATCTTTGTCTGCTCACTGAACACTTTTCATGTGCCACTGAAAGGTAAAGCAAGATTTTTATCCTTTTTCTTTCATGTGAACGCAGATCTTCCCCTAGCCTAGTTTAATAAATCTAGCTGTGTAAACAAGTTTTCAAGGACAAAATAATTTTTTTCTAGTTTGTTTCTCAACTCTGCAGTATTCATCCCTCTTTTTGCTAGTGGAACCGATGGTAATTTAAGAATTTATATGTTGCATTTCATTGGTAAGTCAGAAAATACCATTTAGGCACCAGATAAGTGAAAGACAATGAGAAAGAGGTCTCTAATATTCTCTAATGGCTTCAGTTCGTGGACAGCTTTCATGGGACTGCTACTGTGCAGAAATGGGAGTGCATTCCCATTTACATTGTAATGAGAGGTAAGTGGGACTTGCTTTCTCAATCTCTCACAGAAAGAGGGAAGCTGATTAGCTTATCACTCTTCATCTAAGTACCAGGCTTTGCCTGTTGGCTTCACTTCTTTGCTCTTCAGTTCATTTGCTATCAAGATGAAAGCCAGGTTTAGACAAAACACAACTACTGTCCTTTTCACAGCTTTCTGATAGTTTTGAATCTGCTGTGCATCCACACGTTTAGACTTTCTTTCCTGGAGAGGTTATAAATTGGTTCCTTTCTAGTTAGATAATCAACAAAAGCATCTGTGTGGGTTGCTTATTTTTTTTTAAGATATTACAAATTGGGGAGTTTATCTGTTTTGTAGAAAAGTCAGTCATACGGAAAAGACCTCCCTTTTTTCGCTAATGATGAAATATTTCTGAATCTTATATTGCTGATACGTGTTTTACTGTTGAATGTGAAACCAGTATCTTTGTCAGCAAGAATTTACAGATATACATGCACACACATACATGCGCGCACACATGCTTCATTTGAAATAAAATGAGATCATGAAGGTGGAGAAGTTGTGAAACAGGTAAGGAGTTGGTTCATAGCTGGTCTTTGTTGATGAGAGAATGAAGTGTGGTTCTGTTTGAACACTGGAAGTTTTGTTTATTTGCCCAGTAAAATGGTGGTGGTATTATGGATGTAGTTAGAGACCCCTTATTAAGATCACAGTGCTATTTTGTTAAGTTCTGTAAGAACATGTAGCAGACAGGTAATGAATGGTCTATGGAGCTCACAGCAACACTCTGAAGACCCATGGTCTATGTGACCTCAGAGGACAGGAATTGAATAGAGGCCTGAATAACACCTGGAGTTTGCATTCTGAATGAGTTAGCTTGTATGAGATTATGTTTAATACACAGTCAATGAGCATCCTAAATACAATTGCTATAAAAAGATTATAAATGGATCAGAATTTTGACAGTGAAAACAAATCTCTTAAGACCATGTAAAGAGAGCTGGAGAAAAAGAAAACAGTCTCCTTAATTCAAGGTCTGCCTCTAACCATAACTGCAAATACCTGAGCCTTTCTCTTTTCCCCACCACTTCTTGATTGTTATGATAGCGGTGATCATGTTAGTCTACAGACCTCCATTGGATATTAGGTTTTGGCAAGAAAGATGGAGGATTGTTTCAGTCTCTTAAGTCAAGGCCCAAGCTAGAAAGAGAGAGTTCCTGACAAACCTGGAATTCTAAAAACTCCCACTGGGAGAGTTTCTGTTCTTGTTGCTGTTTGTTTTATTTTTCCACCTTGGACAAATAAAAAAAAAAAACAAACTTGCTGCCATAGAAGAGGTTGACTATATGTACTGCAATGCTGATTGTCCCTCACATGCTATTGTGTGTATATTGTTGTTTTGCCTCTTTTCCACATTAATAAACTAATGTGCTGTGGATTATAGATCACAGTGGCGCAGTTTGTGAGAAATTTTGAAAGCCAAAGGTTTTATTGTAGAAGTGGACCTACCTTATATTTACCTCTATATCCTGCTGCTCTGTAGGAGTGATTTTCCCAGAGGTTGAATGAAGCCAACACACTTTCTGCTGAAACTTTGAAATGTTGTTGAACTGTACAGTAAAAAAAAAAAAAAAAAGTAATGGAAGATGAATTGGCAATAGCTATGATGAGATAAGAAGGAAACAATATTCAGTAAAATAAAGCTAGTTTGTCATCATTGTAAGTGTAATCCAGAACAGGCACTGTTTTGGCTGATCCTCAGCAGCCTTTTGTAAGCATACCTAGCCAGCTTTTTAAGGAATTGGATCACAGGGTAGGTCTTTCCAGAATTACAGAAATTCTGTAGCTAGAGGTCTACAAAATCATTGATGGTATGGAAAAAAAATAAATTGAAAACAACTTTTTTTTTTTTTTTCTCCGGTGTAAGAATTCAAGGCATCAACTGCAAGTATCACACTACCTCTTTAAAATCCAAAAAACAAGGTGGTTCTCTAGCACTATGACTTGTAGTTACACTGCGAGATTTCTTGCCAGAGAATGTTTTGGATACTAAGACTTCACATGGGTTTAAAGAGTAAATGGACAAGTATCTATGCAAGTCTATTAAATACAAAGACTCCACCCTGACTCTGGAAGTCCCTGATTCCCAAAGTATTTAAGTCTGGGGTACATAGCATTACCTGTTTGCTTGGGTCACAGACACAGAGTGCCAGGCTGGGTGGACCCAGCCTAGGGTGGACCTTTGTTCTGACACAAAAAAGTGGCTGTTCTAATGTTGTCTGATCCTGGATTTTTGCTTAATATTGCACACTAGATGAATCCTATTCCTTTCTGGTTCTTCCCCTCTGTTTGACAAGTAGCCAGGTACCAACACTGGGTCCATTTTGGGAAGCCTGTCTACCAGTCTAATGCAGATAAGTCAGTGTCTTTCCTGTTATACGTCTAATTTAGTTTTTTTTTTTTTTCCAAAATACCAGAGTTATCACGAACTTAGTTATTGGATGTCCAAAACTTAACACCAGATCTACTTCAAATTACTATCTACAGGTAATAGGTAGATCATAAGAAACTCTTGTGTTAATTTTAAGCCAAAGCCGAAGCCTTTCTTTTGGCTGACTTCAGTTCTGGATCAAGATATTCCTGGGCTTTTCTTTATAGGATTATCCTATTTTACCAACTAAGAGTGTAACTTACTGCGGTACTAATCCTGCCATCGCTATTCCTGTGACACTGGAGTAGATCTGTTTTCAAATCCTTCAGACTATAATTAATTCCATTATGTGATAAGTATACTTTAGTTACTGTGAACAATATTGCACCAAAAAAAGATACAAAAGAGCTTTTGAGATGTAGTATACTTAAAATGGAGAACATAAAACTGTTATTTATCATGTTTTCTCTGTAAGCTGCACTGCATGTGTGATATACTTAATTCTGTACTCTAAGTATTAAGGCATGTGAGTAAACCAGATGCTGCTTTCTGTATCTATAGCCTGATCCAACACCTGTTGAAATGAGGAGGTTAGTTTTCAGTGCTTCTTTGCTGTAACATTGGTGTGAGTTTTACATTCTGTCTTAAAGGAGAAAGACTGGATGCCACAATGAGGTGAATGCAGTAGGTTACCTGCTCCCTCATCGTTTTTTTACTAGCTTGGCCCCCTGACTGCAGACACAAGATCAGAGCACAAGACCAGAGCTCTGTTCTGCTGCTTATGCTGCATGCAGTATGTATCATTCACCTTTTACCACTTTAAGCTTATTCTTTTCTTCTTCTGAGTCAGAAACTTCAAAGCATTTAGCTTCAGCTATCCTTTCTTTTTATCTCCCTTTGGATTTTGTATTTTAGTATTCTACACATTCTGCTTTATAGATATGACTTGCTTTCAAAGTTGTTGTCTTAACAGCATATTATCTGTCTTAACAGCAGCCCTAGCTGCTTCTGTTCCCCAGAAAAATCTGACTTCCATTCTGATTCTGAATGACTTTTTTCTTTGGTATTCTGGAATTTCCTAAGAAACAATACTTCTGTGTTTTTTTGTTTGTTTGTTTGTTTTTGTTTTTCCCAATCTTAGAACATCTGTAGTGTCACATCCTAAAGCTGTGACATTAGAGGCAGCTGAAGTGAAGCTTTATCTGCTGAGTGGCAGCAGCACTGCGTTGCTTTGAGGACTGCTGAGAAACCTGAGTCCCCTGTTCGGGAGGTAATAGGTTGGGGTGGCTGCAGGAGCCAATCCAATCATATTGCCTTGGGTCCTCACTGCACACGTCTGTTGACCCAGCTGACTGCAAAATCATTTCCAAAGACACCATCCTGATGAAAAGCTGCTCCTGGAGCTCCCCTTTCCAGACTTTGCTGAGCCTTGGCCTTGAGGATCTTAGCAAGTTGAAGAGTTTGATTAGTGACCTGTAGTATTTCAAGGATTGTCTACCTCTCACTGAAACAGATCATTTCTTTTGTTCCTTATATCTGAGTTCAGAAGGAGGATTTCTGTGAGGTTTCTTCTTTGGAGCCATTACTGATCCTCTGCAAGTGAAATTGTCCCAGGTGATCTCCCTCATCACCATACTGGCTTCCCTTTTATTTCTGTATAGGCCCTGGGAGGAGAAAAAATTCTTCAAGAATATTCTCAGTGAGAGGCAAACAGGAAAAGACAATAAACCCTAATAGTTCATAAAGTTTCATATATAATAAAAGCATTAAAGAACAATGAAAAAAATGTCTGTCTTCACAGAAAACTATATAGTGATACAGTTTTCCATTAGTTAACAACTCCTAACAGTAACTGCATTAAACCAGCTTTTAAAGTAGCAAACAGTTGAGTACATTTTAAAGTTAGACTTTTATAACTGGGACTTGGCTCTACTCCCAGCAAAGAAACTCACAAAATAACTTGCTTATGGGCTCTGAAAAAATGCGGAGCTTTTTCTTCCTTCCTCTAGAGTCAATGTATCAGAAAAGCTCTTAGAGGAGGTTTGCTTTCTGATGCTTCTTTTCTACCTGGCGAAAAATAATTCCTCAAGCCTTCAGTTTCTGTCTGAGATTAAATGGAATAAAGACCCTGAGAAATCCAACTGAACATGCCCAGAGTTGCACACCAATGCAGAGGAGCTGCTACCTACCTGGTATGGTGACAGGACTGCTGGCTTCCTTTGGCTTCCCTTAGCTCGCCCATCCTCATTTATAGCTGCATGCATGTCAGAAGGTACTTGAGTCTGAGTCTTCTCTGGGCCCAATGTTATACCTCTGTGGTCTTGCTGTTACTTGTTTTCTTTAGAATTAGTGGATATGGGATGTCTGGACTGCTACCTTCATCATGGTGCTTCTATAGTATGAAGCTGAGGATCTGTCTTACATGCCCTGTGAGGTAGCATGAGGGCTGAGAATGGTGGCTAGTAGGATAGCGATGGAGAACTGGGTAGGATGCAATGCCATCCTAGTGCAGTCTTGGCCCCAGTGCCCACTCTGTGTGCACTCCAGAGTACAATCTCTGGAGTGAACAGTCCCAAGAACCACACACAGGTTTTGTTTCAGAGTAAGCTGATTAACGCTGACAGAGCATCTTGTAGCCCCGTATCATTTAAGCAGTCTGGGTGAGCAGGGGACTAGAAAGTGGACTAAGGAATGAAGAAATTTAAATGCTATCTGCTATATATGTATGCACCAATGTACGCTGGGGGCCACCCAGTTGGAACGCAGCTTTGCAGAAAAGGACCTGGGGGTCCTGGTGGACACCAAGTTTAATACGAGCCAGCAGTGTGCCCTTGCTGCAAAGAAGGCTAATGGTGTCCTGGGCTGCATTAGGAGGAGCATTGCCAGCAGGTCAAGAGGTGATCCTTTCTCTCTGTACAGCACTGGTGAGGCCACACCTGGAGTGCTGGATCCCATTCTGGGCTCTTGAATACAAGAGAGACATGGAGCTACTGGAGAGAGTCCAGTGAAGGGTGGTGAAGGTGATGAAGGGTCTGGAGCATCTCTCCTATGAGGAAAGGCTGAGAGAGCTGGGACTGTTCAGCCTGGAGAAGGCTCAGGAGGGATCTCATCCATATCTATAAATATGTGAAGAGAGGATGCAAAGAAGACAGAACCAGGCTACTTCTCAGTGGCGGCCAGTGCTGGGACAAGAAGCAATGGGCACAAACTGGAACACAGGAGGTTTGCTCTGAACATCAGGAAGCACTTCAGTGCTGTGTGGGTGAAGGAGCACTGGCACAGGTTGCCCAGAGAGGTGGTGGAGTCTCCCTCCTTGGAGATCTTCAAAAGCCACCTGGACGTGGTCCTGGGAAGCCTGCTGTAGGTGTCCCTGCTTGAGCAGGGGGATTGGACCAGCTGACCTCCAGACATCCTTTCCAACCTCAGCCATTCTGTGAGTCTGTGATTTATACTAATAAATAGAATGATCCATGGCTAGTTCTCTGTCTGAGTCAAGTGGTATAGCGTAGTCATGTCCATACCAGCTAAATTCTCTCCTCCCTTCTGAACAAGGTGACTTCATCTGTGCTGCGTACTTGGAGCAATCTCTGCTTTATGATTCCTTCCAAGAGGTCAGAGTGGCTGCTAGTTGGCTTGTGTCAAGACCATGCCTGGTAGTGGAGTAGCCAGCTGGACTGTCAATGACTGTGGGACCATGCTTGAGCCTATGGTCTCTGTATGTTTAATTTGCTAATAAAAATGTAGTCTATCTGTTAGAGAAAATCAGCATAGTTACAGACAGATTTTTAGATAAAGTTTTTTTTCCCTCCTCATTTGTTCTTCATTCATAGATATTAAAAGCATTCTGCGTCCAGCCTTGCCTCACAATTCTCCTGGCTCCCTGCCAATAGCCTGAGCTTCATGGTGTTTTCCTGATCCTGCCCAGGGGGTTTGCCTGTGATTTCACAAGTTGTTACTCAGTTCAAGAGATTTTACTGGAAGGTTGGTGGTGAGGCACCTGCTTCCCTTTCCTTAACAGGTAGCTGAGACTGTGTAGCACTGCCCTGGGACTTCAGTTGGTTTCTGGTGCATGGGGAATTGGTTGCAAAGGTACGAAGCAAGTCAATTACATTCCTAATGGATGGCCCAGTGCTGAAGCTAGTGCCGGCACAGCTTCCCAGCTGCTGCTGAGGCTGCAGGGAGGAGGGAGGGGAAAAGTTCAAGAAGAGAAAGACAATGAAAAGAAACCATGGGAAAACAAGATAAAAGCTAAAAACAGAAAGAGTGTGAGAAAGAAAAAATATACTCTAGAAAGAAAACAGTGCTAGAAGGAAGCCTGGGTCTAGCAGAGTGGAGAAAGGAAGCAGAGGAATGTGGTGGAATAAACATATAGTACAGAAAAGAAAGAGACAAAGGAAAACATGTTATTTACATTCTTGCTTTACATTCTTTTTCCTACTAACACATGCTGTAAGCAGTATGTAATCAAGGTATATCCCTTGTCTGGTATTTTGCAGTAGTTCTGCTATACACGTTTTATAGCTTTCAACAGCATTCTAGTTGAAGCAGAAGAAGCTTGAAGCATTTTTCTTCCTTTCTGTTCCCCAGTGCCCTCTCAACATTTCCTACATTCTGCTGACAGTAGGCAGAGGGGTTATTTGGCTCCACTCTCCCACTAGACTGAGTGTAAATGCATCTTGGCAGTGATTCCTGGTAAACTGCATATGCTTTGCACATGGCTCCTTCCCTGTAAAGTTTTGGATAATATTCTGCTATTTTTCTCTCTCATTTTTGTTTCCTTTCCTGTGTAGCTGAACTATTTAGTCCTATTGCCTCTTGTTCTATCACTGGGCACGATTGAGAGGAGTCTGACCCCATCCTCTTGACACCCTCCCTTCAGTTACTTACACACATTGATCAGATCCCTCCTAAGCCTTCTTTTCTCCAGGCTGAACACGCCCTGCTCTCTCAGCCTTTCCTCATATGAGAGATGCTCCAGTCCCTTCATCATTTTAGTAGCCCTTCACTGGACTTGCTCCAGGAGCTCCATGTCTCTCATACTGGGAAGCCCAGAACTGGACACAGTACTCCAGGTGAGGCCTCGCCAGGGCTGAGTAGAGAGGGAGGATCACCTCCTTTGACCTGTAGGCAATGCTCTTCCTAATGCAGACCAGGATAAAATCGACCTTCTTGGCCACAAGAGCATATTGCTGGCTCATTGCTGGATCATCTAGTCTGGTTTGTTGGATCATCCAGTCCAATTATAGAGTGTACAAATACTGCAGTATTTTCACCCAGCCTATCTACCCTTTTCTTCATTTTTGAAAAGTGTACAAGGTTCTGTTTCTTTGAAGAAAGGAGAAAACAAAGAGACAAAGTTTTTGCTTACAGTTCCAAACCTCTCAGCCAGTGTTGTCTGAAAGTTCAATTCTCAGTGCTGGTCCAGCCTATTTCTGAAGCTTGCTTCTCAGTCTGTTTCTGTGGTATCCCCTTGTTTCTCTCTCATTCACAGCTCACTTGATCAAAGAACAATCAGCTCAATGCCTTTGCCCCCATTGTTCAAATCACAGAGGATCCGTAGATAAGTAGTGCCTTCAGAGAAGCCTTCCTTTATCATTTCAAACACTGTTACAGTGGTGAAAAATGAAGACTTACAAGCTGCCAAGGGGTGACCTTTTGTCATTCTGATTGATATTCTCTGTCCCCTAAAAAACCTGTTCTTTATATATCTTACTTTCAGAGCAGAGAATTCAGGAATCTGTGTTTTGATAAGATGCTTCAATCTTACCACTTTTCTTGTTCATTTGAACTTTATTTGAGTGTTGCTACAGCCTAAAAAATAATTTAACCTTCGTATTTCCCAAGGCAGCTATTCTTTATGTAACTTTTTAAGAGTACTGAATGAATATCTACTGGTAGTTCATGGTATTTTAGCTTTTGTTGAAAGAAGAGAACTATTTCAATACTCTAGTAGCTCTAAGATTTGTTGCTAACATTGTTAGAACAGAACTTTTAGATGGTTACACTGTCTTCCTTGTACTATAATAGTGTTCTTCCCGAAGAATCTTCAGGTACCTAACTGGATTTTTTGTGTGTGTGTGCATTCTTGTTTAAAAGGATTGCCTACTGTATAGAAAATGCAGTTACCTCCAGTGTAGTGATTAACATGGCTACTGCTTTCCTAGCCTAATTTTGTGAACTGGATAAATGTAGAAACAACACGAAATTGCAAGAAGCCTTTGTCACCAGCCTGAGCTGCAAAGGTGCTCATGTCGGCACGAACTAAAAGTATGCAAGGGATGAAATTCACATATTGCATAGTTGCTTTCGTCCAAGTAGTTTGAAGGGAATGAACCGGCCATGCCACCTCTGGTCTTACTTGCATAACCATAGACACTGTGGCTTGTTATACTCATGTAGCCGAGGGCAATTTGGGAGTGACTTGGCATGGAAGGGAACACTCCAGACCTGCTACAAGAGATGCTGAGATGTAGTTAGAGTTACAAATACCACAGAGGACATTTGAGAGACTAGTTTTTATTTCTTTTTGAAGAAAATTATATTTATTGGTTTTATTACATAAAAAATTGCACAATGGAAAAATACATGTGTTTGGCTAGGGAAGGATTAGCAAAAGCATGTAGGCATTCTAATCTCTCTCCCTTTGAGTCAAAGTTGGATCCCTAACTTCTGCATTTTTAACTATGCTCCTCAAAACCTGTCAAGGTGTCTTTTCCTGATATGTTTAAATACGGGGGAATGTGAATGAGAAATTATATAAGATATAGTCATTGATGTCAATAATTTCCCTTGAATCTTTACATTGGCCTCAGCAGGAATTCTACCAAACCTTTGTTAGGCACATAGCAGATTATAGCGCCCATCACTCCTGGTATTTGGGCTGGTTTTGTTTCTATCAGCTGTATCTGTTAACTATAAAAAGCTTTCTGTTAATTGTGTCCTTTCAAGAAAAAGCAGTTTTCAGGAGGCATGTACATGGTTCTTGGGTTGTATTACTTTCCAAGTCAACACTTCTACAGGAATAACAAATTCTCTGAAGATTTACAGTAAATAGATGTCCTAGCCAAGGACTGAAGGCAATCAGAAATGTGGTGATGTGACGAGCCAAGAATGTATTGCAGATCAGTGGGCAAATTGGTACTACAGCCTGCTTGTAGTACCTATGTCTCCTGGTTTTCAATTGAGTATCTTAATCTATACTTTTTTTTGTTGTTGTTGTTCTCCAGAAGTAATTGATTGCTACAGTACTGAATATTACTTGAAGTAACAAGAATATTGTGATTTCATATTTTTTGGTTTAGTTTATTTTCACAGCATTAACACTATGAGGACTATAATTCATATGTGTTTTACTGAGACATTCTCCCCAGCAACCAAAATCTTTCCTAATGGTTTGCCTAGACAGAAATTCCAGTTTCTGCTTGGAGTGTTTGATTTTAGTGTCCCACTACTGTGCTAATGTGGTTTTCTTTCATGGCTATCTCAGTCATATAAAATTGTTTGCCTGCCTATAGACTGATAAACAATTTCCCTTCTTTGGCTCTGTTCATTCATATTAATATTTCATGCTGCTGTAAGTTGATCTGGATGTTTGTCTTAGTAAAGATGCTTTTCTGTCTGACTTTACCACTCTGATATTTAGTTAGCTCTACTATTTTTTAAGAAAATCACTAATAAATTTGCATGTACTTTTCTGCTGTAGACAAGCCGTATATATGACCTTGTGTACCCTATTTCAGCTATATCTTCTTACCTCCATTGTCATCTACCTTACCTAAAATGGTGCTCATGGTCTTTTAGGCAGACCATATTTATGGATTTACTTTATTGAGCATTTACCAAGGAATGTGATTGGCTGTCAAGGGAAAACAAATGCTTTCTCACTGCCATGTTTGTACTCTGTATTTGAGCAGGGTACACAAACTCTGCACCTAATCTGAGCTTGTGTGAAATCTGAAAATCCCCTCCTAACTTACAGCTGTTTTGCTGTCCTATCTACTTCTGAGCAACGTGGCTTGTTTGTAGAGTATTTGTATCTATTTCAGCCAGAAGTCTACCTTAGCAACACTGAAACTAATTATCTAAACTGAAATCTCCCCCACTTCTACTGCATCTCTTAAATCCCTTGTCTCAAGCACTCAATGAATGCTGTTCTTTTCACTTTCTTTGACATTATCTTACAGAGAAATGCACAGTGGTATTATGATGCTTGCTGACACATTAACTGCTAACATAAATATCACTCTAATTTTAGCTGAGACAGGCATGTAATTTTTTAGATGAGGTGAAAACCGTATCTTAAAAGGGGCTTATTTGCAGAGACCCCTTCAAGGAGTTCGTTGCAAGCAGACAAATACTCAGTGTTTACTTGCAGCTCTTAAAAGATGAGCTGGTGTGCCAAAATGTTGTCTGAAACAAAAATATTCTGGTGTTGGCTGGTGGGGGGAGATGAGGAATTCCAGGCAAACAAATTACTAATGTTGAGTATCTGAATCATGGGCTTTTCCTTCTGAAAAATAAGCTTTGCAGATGTGTGTAACTAATGAAGCCCGCAAAATCTGATTCTGCCTTTACAAGTCTTGGAATGGAATGGGAGAACATCTACTGCCTTTCTCATATTCCCATCAGCTCAAGCTGGACTGAGGGTCTGTAAAGCTAAAAGTCTCTCTGTCTGTCACCCAAATTACAGAGCAAGGGATTCCATCCAGTGGACAGGCTGAGCTGCAGAAGCAAAGAAATCTGGGTGCAGAAGTCCCTCTTTTAGTGTGAATTCTCAAGTGCCTAGTAAAGGCTAAGCCAAACAATGATTTAGATGGGAAGAGCAGAAAAATCAAGCTCAAATGGGCCTGCACCTGACTTAGAGAACCCCTCCCTCTCAGTGGGAGCTAGTCCCTCAGTGATATGTCCGTGGTCTTTAAACTACCAGGGCAGAATGAGGTCTTAGATGGGACTGCTTCATGCTGTGCCGTGATTCACCCATAGCCTATCGTCAAATGCTGAAAACAGATGCTCCTTTTTGGAATGGAACTGCCTTATCCTTGTTTACCACAAGATATTTCCTGCTCTGGCCAGAAAGATGCCAATGAGTGTAGTGTGAGTATATGGGGGGTGGCAGCACTTTGTTTCAGGGTTCTGCCTAAGTCACTTCCACCAGTACAAGCAAGAATTAGGCCTTAAATCCAAGGCTCAAAAATCTCAGAGAACTACCACTTGTGATGTCTGTGTGAGATAATGGCTTCCGCTGCTTGAAACCGAGCACAGTTTGATGGCAAGTGAATGAGTGTGGGGAAGGTAAAGTGAGCCTTCTTGCATGAAAGCGATGCTGCTCGTAGCACTAATATGCTCCAAAAGTCGCGGTGGAGACTTTTAAATCTCCAGTTCACTCCCAAATGACTTGATTTTAATAGTCTATCCAAACACATTTGATATGCATTTTGAGTCCTTCAGGGCATTAGATTCCACAAGCGTTTGTTGTTCTACCCAATTAATTTGAAAGACTGTGCTTTATCCCAAGAATAAATTGATGAAGTTTTACCAAAATTGATCTTTGATAACAAAGCTGAAGGTGCTTCAAATACAGCAAGCGTAGGAAGACACAAATACAGTACTTTTCTAAGAGAATCAGTGCAACAGAAATAAGCTGGAGCGCACTTTTTTGGGATTGTACAAGGTAGTACTCAGTGACCTTTTATCTCACATCAGACTCTTACTTATAGTAGAAGTTTGAATTTGTTCATTCTCAGTATAGTGCAGCCATTGGCCTCCTACGTTACTCTCCCAGAAAGATGTTCCAGAGGAGCAAGGGAGCTCTATTCCCTTTCCTAATTAATACTACCCCACGCAGTCTGGGAAAGCTCCCCACATCCCTCCTTTTCTTGTCTGGCCTATATTTTAGCTTTAACTATGTCTGATGCCTTCCCTCTAGGCAGATCTTTGGGCATTTTATTAACTGAATTAGCTTTGAGCTTTCACAGAGACAACTCACACCTCAGCTATGAAATGGGCAAATGCCACGGTATTTGCTGGGGTGCTGTTCTTCAGATGAGAAATGGTGGAGTATATCGCATGGCTCCCTTCTGCATGTCTGCCTCTGTAAATCATGCAAAAAGATGGTATGGTGCTCACTTGGGTCTCATCCCACCCAGGGCCAGGGCTTACTTGACTCCAGGAGATGGTAAGCATGACCATGCCCTGAAATTTAGCCTCAATCTGTGAGAGTTTCCTTTGCAAAACTCTCCAGGTCCTACAGCACAGTGTCTATGGCACTTATTGGCAAACTCATTGCAACAGCTGAGAACTGAGCTGTCCTCTGCTCCCAGGACATGGCCATGGTAGACTGGGATTCCTGCCTATGAGCAGCTCTGTGTGCATGGAGCAGCAGGGGCTGACCCTGCTGCATAAGAGGTGGGAGCAAACAAACAGCAAGGCAGGCAGGGGTGGAGGTCTCACCAACTGGGGGCAGACCTGGAGTACCTGAGCAAGGTGATCCGGGCTGGTCTGAAAACAGTACACAAGGTCAGCCAAAGGTGCCGTCATTGCCAGAAAAGCCCATAGTGATGAGGCAGCTCCAAGATCAAGCTGGGAAGTCAAGTCCGCAGGTCAGGGTTTAGATAAGCAGGGTACTTGGCTGTGCACAGGCATGGCTGCATTGCAGCTGCAGCATAGTTCCATCAGGGCTGAGTGCAAGAACCCCAGCTCCTTCTGAGTGAAAGGGAGGGACCCATGCTGAGGCTTCTTAGAAGAGTTCTTTGCAGGGAGCCTCTGCTGACACTCTTTACAGCTGAGCTCCAAGGCTGACCAAGGCTTCTCAAACAGCTCTGTCTTCTCAGCAAGCTGGCCTTATGTGCAGGCAGCTCATCTCCTAGGATGGGTAAAGTGTGTGCTCCAGACCCAGCACTGTGCAAGCAGATGTTCACAACCTCAGACTGGAGTAATATCGGTGCCCTGAGAGACTACTACACCTTAATTGCTCTGAACAGATTTGCTGAGGGTGCATATTGTGCCATCATTTAAGTTGAGAAAAATACTGAATATTGGTACCACTGATATGCCATTTGTTGCCAGTAGGCAACCTAACATTGAGCCATTGACTATGGTGGGCTATGAGGGCACTAATAGCCCTTAACGTCCCTGACCAACCTCACCTGGGGCCTCCACCTATGCCTTGTGCCCATGGCCTCAGGAGCTCCATTTAAGTTCAGGCTTGAGCATTTGCTCCTCATCTGAATTACGTCACAGGTATACATAGCTCCAATCCTGTCTCTGGCCTTGCTTTCCTGGGGGACCCTGGACCAGCATTTTAGGTAGCTTGCCCCTAGTGCTGTCTGTTGGATGGTTATTAGACCCACACTACAGCATTTTCTCCAGTTCTATCTCTGGCCTCATCTCCTGCACGGACCCCCAGGTTGGATCCTGGACCTCGCTGATTACCTCACTTTGTCTGGAACTATCAATGAACCCTGCTATCACTACCATGCTGCCTGCTATCTTCAAACCCAGTTGGAGTGTGCCCTGGTGAGTGAGTGCACTTACAGCGTTGTCGTCGTCTTTGGCTCCTGGCTTGTCACCCCTTGTGGAGCTGCGCTGCTCTTACTGCTCTCCTATAGGTAAAATAAAACTGGAGGTCTGTTGGTATTATTCTTTCTCTTTTTCATGGGTACAAAGTCCAAACAAATTAGGATGTTCTTTTACATAAAAAGGATAAAAAATCTGTGGTGAATCTAAAAGAAGAATAAAGGATAACATTAAAGGAGAGGAATAAATATTTCCAATTGTTAAATACTTATCACTGAATCTGACCTAGCTTTTATTTGTCTGTGCAAATTGTCTTTGGCAGTAGGATGTTGACAACACTATGTACTGCAAAAACCCCTTTCAAATACTATGTTTTTTGTTGTTGTTCTCCTCAATTGTGATAATTTTCCCACAAGGAGCATTTCAGAGAAGGGTCTATAGAAGTGGTTGAGGGGTCCAGAGGAAAAAGAGCTCTGCAAGAATAAAATAGGTGATGACATACCTGAATCCACTTTCATGAAAGGTAATAGCATTTATGCTAAAAAGAGATTGCACTATGTTGGAAGAGATGTGTGTGTGTGTGTTGTTGTTGTTGTTGTTTTTGTTTTTATAAAGGCCAAAGCAGATCATTTCTGTAAGGTAAGGTAGATGAATATATGATATATGATCACAGGGAGCTCATAGCAAACCATACTGTGAACACAGAGTACACCTCTCATGATTTTTTTTTTTTTTCTTCATGTCCCAGTGCTGGCAAATTTGCCATGATTTTTTCAAGTGTTTTATGTCAGTGCAGAGCTTGCATGTTCCTCAGTCTTTCAAACCCACAACCTGTTTATCTGCATGCAGCAGCTGGATTTTTGTCTTCAGCTTTGCCTCTCTGACCATAATACGTGACCAGTAAAAACAGAATAATGATAATAGTGAGATCTTGTTTATGTAACCTCTAGCCTTAGCGTACTAAAAGAGAAGCATGGATATAGCAAAGATGCTTAACTGCTGTTTTCATGACACTAAGCTCAAGCACAATTAACTGAAAAAATGAAATGGTCATATGCCCAGAAGGGCAGTTGCTTTGTACCAAAAACTGCCCTGAGAGGTTGCAAAGATGCTTAGTGTTAGCCTAATTGTCTCTACTGAAGTCAAGAGAAAGGCAGAATAAGGTTAGGTACGGTTTATGGCACATAACAGTATTCCCCATATCATTACTAATTCTTACTTTCTGCTGGCAAAGGACTCTTACTGGACTCTGAGCTTCTGGCAGTGACTGTGCTATGTATCAATATAGCAAAATCTCTCAATTCAATCACTGATTCTTTTGCCTGTAAAACTGACGTTGTGTAAGGAAATTTCTACAGCTCGTCATGTCTCTAGGCTGATGTCTACATTAACTTCTCCACTGCATGTTTTCAGGGAGTGACTGGTGTGCAACATATTGGTTTTACAGAGAAGGGGGGGATTTAAGAGGACCCAGGGGTATCCTGTGCTTTTTTTTTTTTTTTTTTAGCAACCTCAAAGCTGCTCTTGATGAGTGAATTAGTAAGCTAGTTGGTGACACCTGAAGTGTCCAAGCAGAGGAGCAAGGACCTGGGGAGTTGTAGAAAGCAGAACCATTGCTTAAGGTATATGACAGGAATTCCCTGGTGAGGTTAGGTGTGTAGTCCTCACGGGGTCTCCTGATGGACAGGAGAAGGAGAGACCTTGTATGGAGTGCAATGGGAAAGTTTCTTTCCTCTCCACGGCTATGGAAAGGAAAGAAAGAATAGCTGAGCAAAGCTGGATTTGAGGCATACACGGTGTCTTTGATGTGAGGGGACAAAATTGTGGGAGTGGTGAGCTGTACGTGGGAAAGATTTAGAGAGTTGCTCGGAAAGACTTATGGGTATAACTGGGTGAAGGAGGAGAGGTTGGTATGCAGTAAATGGGATTCAACTGAATCTCTGCAAGAGGAAGGATGGAAAGTAAGGGAGCCTTGATGTGGAGATGTATGAAGAGGCCTGGTATAGGAGAAGACAGGCACTAATAGGGCTCTTTCTGGGAAAGACAGTGGGAACATCCTCTTTCTTTTGCATGAGGGACAACCAAAGACTGTGATGGAAAGTGACTGAACGTAGGGACTTTTGCTTTGGGAAACTGGATTTTAAAACCTCATTTGGGTAAATGAGGATGACTGAGCACTAGTGTAACTATCTATCAACTATGTAACTATCAGCCTGTATTTCAGATGTGCCTAGGTGGCAGTTTCAGAACTATGAACCTAGCAATTCTGTTCTTTTATTTCAGATCTATCTTATTTGTGTACATAGGAGACACTCTTGTTTTTGAGCAATTAGACGCACATTTATTCACTGTTGGCTTAGCAAAGAAACCTGGGTAGAATTTTTGAGAGCAATTAGGAATCAAAGTCCTATGGTTTTAAAATATTCTGTAACACTGGAACTGCTTTCTTTTATGAAATCAGTTTTCTGGAGTTACTGTAATTTTGGGGGGAGGGGACTGAGCAAGCTGTCATGGGAAAAGATAGACTGCTAGTAACTGTTGGGACAGGAAAGTTCACAAGATTGAGTATTTCTAGGGCTCTGAATAAGTAGCTAGACTTGCTCCAAGATTCAGCAATCAGAGCTGTGGCTGGTTGTAGCAGTATTTTAGCTTTCTGTAGGGAGGGCCCAAAAACACAAAGCAGATATTCCTCTGTTTAACACGTGCTTTCTATGCCTAAACATGTCAAACAGAAGCAATTCAACACAATATTTATTTTCTAAAGTAAATATCCTCATTTTTAGACATCTATATTCTTAATTCTGTTCTCCATTTAAACATCTGTTAGAGAAAATGTCATGCTGTGTTTTTCTGTTTGTACTGGTTCCCAGCTCCAGATGTTCCCAATGAAATGGGAATAAGCCTGGATAACCCAGCAATCCTGCTGATGATATTGTGATAGTTACTTGGCATGCATGGCAATCTGAGTATTAAAATTCACTGAAGTGGATCATCTGCAAATTACACTGAAGTGTTTAGGAACTTGGTTTCCTTTAAAACTGAAGCTAAATATGGGTAGATGTTTCTCTTCCCCTGACCTTGCTATGCTCTCCCAATTATACTATCTGAAAGTTATCCTTGTTGCTTTCAGGCTAAAGACTGTTATCTGTGAAACTAAGGGGAATTGTTGTTCCAGGAAAATATCTGTGTCAGTGGACTTTAGTTGATAGAAGAAGGTATGCCTGATAAATTAGCACCAAAACTAAGCATTGTGTGTGGACTTACTGTGTAAATATTACCAGACAGACACATTTATAACCATACAACCATATAGAAGTCCTTACTACTTCTGATCAAAATGAACTAAACAATAAAAAAGACACGTGTATTATTGTGTTCTTGTAACTGTAGCTATATTAAGCTTTTTAAAAGCATTTTAACTGTGATACAGTTCACATTCCAAGTGGCTAAAGACTTCAGGCTGAAGAGTCCTACAGGTAATGCAGGTTGTGAACAGATAAGATTTTGATTGGTGGTAGCCTTTTAAGACAAGTGTTTGGAATATGAAATCAAAAGAAAATGTGATAGTGAAAAGGAACTGTGGAGTCCTGGTAAGCAACAAGCCAGAAATGCGGCCTTGCAGTTAGAATGCCAACAACATCCTGGGCTGCATTAGAAACAGAGTGGCCGGCAGGTTGAGGGAGGTGATCCTTCTCTTTTATTCAGCACTGGTGAGGCCGTATCTGGAGTTCTGTGCCCAGTCCTGGGCTCCATGGTACAGGAGGTAAATAGATATATTGGAGCAAGTCCAGTGAAAGGCTGTGAAGATAAATGTCATACAAGGAGTGCCTGGTGGCTGGGACTGTTTAGCCTGGAGAAGAGAAGGCTCAGGGGGATCTTATCAGGGTATATTAACATCTGTTGGCAGAAGAAAAGATGGAGCCAGACTCGTCTGTGGTTTCCAGTGACAAAACAATAGGAAATGGCCACAAACTGAAATACAGCAAACTCCAGGGAATTCCATTTAAACATAACAATCTGTTTTGCTTTTGAATTTTGGTTAAACACTGGAATAGCTTGCTGAGCTCTTGTGGAGCCTCCAACCTTGGAGATACTCAAAGCCTAAGCAACCTGTTCTAGTTTACTCTGCTTTGAACAGGGTGGTTGGACCTTTAGCAGCCTCAGCCATTCTCTGACTCTGCAAGTCTGTACTCCACATCTGTTCTCTACATTTGAACATTTTAAAGTCTTTTGGGAAGTACCTAGTTAAAATATGATGGACAATGAGACTAACTCAAAGCTCATCAACTTCAGTGGGAATTCTCCTGCTGAATTAATTCACTTATTTCCTACATTAATAAAATCATACGTAAACTACATATAACCAAATGATAAAATCCAGCCCTAGGGAATGAAAAATAATTCAGGAAATGGATATTACCCTGATCATTTGAATCCTTCTCTCACCTAAGTGACTTTACATGAGGTATAGTACTTTTGCTTATGAGCAAAATTAAAACAGTTAAGTCAACCTCTGCAGAATCTGGGCCTCAGTAGACACATTTGTCTTTGTTCATCAACCTGTCTTGGTCTTAGCAAGAGTAACACTTCAGTCATAACTTTTTCTGAGCAATAGTACATTTTAAAGGATACAGTTGGCATATTGATGACATGATACAAAAGTAATGCAAAGGAGAATAGGTGTTCTGTTCCTTCTATGCAGTAGTTCTTTGTGTGGTAGCCCTAGCTGCACAAAAATGTAAACTCTGAGTTTGAAATTAAAGTTTGGTTTTTAGTGGTTTCAGGAAAGCAAGGAGCATTTTTTTTTCTCAAAAAAAGAGGTGTCCAAATTAGTGTAAGGGGACAGGTTGCTATGTTCCTTAAGTTTTGAGGCTAAAAAGGACACTAAAGCATCTGTTTGGCTGAGAATGCTCTGAGGAGATTCCCACATCACAGGCAGTGCTGAAACCAGGGTCATAGGGAGAATTTTGGCATTTCCTCAGTTCCTTCCAGCATCAGGGCACTCCTTCCACAGCTGTGCTGCCTCCTTTTCAGGGCAATGGTCTCTCGCCTGCTGTATTAGTCCTATTTAGTACCTCATTTGAAGGGTCAGATAGCATTACTTCTTGTCTCTATTACCTCATAGGTTAGGTTTTGCTCTCTTTTATGCTGGTGGAAACGCAGGCTAGCTCTGGTGGTGTCACAGGTGCATAAAGCTGGAATCACTGAAGTTCATTATCTGACCTGATGGGTCTGTCTATGGCTGAAACTTCAAGTATCCTTGCGAATTTCTCACCCCAGCTTTTCAACTTTATATGATCTGAAGTTAATGCCATTTGGTATGCCAAACAGCCTTAGCTTAGCATTAACCTTGTCCTGACAGGGTCTCATATCTGCATTGCTCAGGTTAGTGGCTTCCACACTACATCATTGGGAAGATTTTTTTTTAATGTGAAAGTAAGATGAGGATCAGCTGTCTCCCATCCATATGTTTCTTGGTGTCATATTCTTTTAAAAGGGGTAATTGTGATTTTAATAATGTCTACTCTGAATAAATTGTATGCTTGAACTGTGCTCTTCCTTTGGACAAATAACAAATGAAACAAAAATTCTTGCTGTGTAAAGGTACTAGTAGTATTAAAGTTTTCACTGAAGCATGAAGAGCTTTTTCAGTTCTTCCCTCTTCTGAATAATAAAATGGCAATTAAAAAATGAGAGTATTCATATGGTGTGGCCCAGGTTAAGACAATTGAATGTTCTTCCCAATTGACTGAGGCACTAAGAGGTAGATGAAATGAAAGTGCTAAAAGAGAACACTCAGCAGGAACTGTAAGAAATAGTTTGAGGTGTACTGTGAGTGTAGTTTGCTGTGTATGTCTTGCATCTCAGTTGCATCCATGGGAGGGATGCCAATGACAAAAATAAGTCTTATTTCCTGTTTGTTTAAAGGCATCAGCTCAGCAAGTCTGGAGTCTGCTCATGATATTCAAATATAGTCCAATTATTAAAGCAGCAGCATTGAGCACTGTCTAGTAGCTCAGTGCCTTGCTCTAAGGCCAGCCAGGTTGCTCTGCTTCTGGTGCACCACTCTCCCTGAGACCTCTTCTATTTTCACTAACAGGTGACTAATCTTGAAACCACTTCTTCTGGTAGATCCCCTGGAACAGAGAGCCTCCTTCTATCTGTAGGCAGCACTGGGCTTTGTTGATACAGCTATCATAGAAACATTCTGCATTTGATGTTCCTCTTGTTTCTTTTGTTCTGGTTTGAATAGTCTTGCTTTGGTTGCATGTATACACCCCCTGATGAAAAAAAGAAAAAAAAGGGCCACTACTTCCCTAAATGGGAAGATTACATGGAGGGATGGAAGCTGCAAGTTGATTCTGATCATTTCTTGTCTTGTTGTTCCACAGGGAGATCCATATTGCCAAAGGCTTAATACTTTGAGGTATACTAGAACCAGCCTCTGAAACTCCACTCTCTCTTCTGGTTCCACTTGGCACCTAAAGCCTTTCCCCAGCCTGACTGTGACACAGCAACCTCCACAGACTTTTCTACTTTTTGCATCCTCAGCACACTCTTGCCTTGGTGGAACAGTTCATTCAGGGTGTGAAAGAAGGAGTAGAAGAAAGTTAACATGGAGCCATATGCTGTCTTTGGAAGAGTTCCTGTGGATGCCACAGAATTTGGCTGCTTTTGGCCAACCTTTTCCACCCTTACCAGCAAGCTTCCAGTAGTAGCAGTAGACTTGTTCGGTTGAATTTTATGTTCATGAAGGAATCAAAGCTGGACTCAGATAAGCAAGGAGAATTCACCTTTTGAGGGGAGAAGGATGAGAATTTTATATTAAGGAACTAATCTGCACCACATTTATGAACATCCAAGAACTGTGGAAAATACAGGAATTAGAAGAGTGGTGCCATGACAAGTTAGACTATAGGTGAGACCTTTCAGTGGGCAACTCAGATGAGAGCATCACTGACAAAAGAAAGGACTTAGACAAATTTTAACTATGTGTCAAATATACTCTGGGCCCTAAAGCTTGTGTAATTGGTTTCAGCAGAACCTGATTGCTTGTTTTTTTTTTTTAATTTCTTCCTTAACTATTTACCTGTCTACAGATCCTGCTTTAATAATTTACAACTAGAAGCGCACACAGCATGAATAAAACAATTCTGATTTACGAAGTTTGTACACCTGTTGTTGCTTAAGAATCCTTATCAAATGTAGCAAACCAGCTTTAGATAGATGTCAGTTTTAGTGAAAAAGAACAAAATGGAAAGAGAAATTATTTAGCAAAACAACAACAACAAAAAAACCCTGTGGCATTTAAAATTCACCTCCAGCATGGATTTTTGTTTCTTTCTTCATGTGAAAACATTATCATTAAGGTTCTTCAAGAAACAAATATTTCAGTGAAGTTGTTTCTGATTAATTCAAGGGACTTCTTTTCTAGATATAATTTGCTACCTTCCTATAATGATTATTAAAACTCTTGTAAAAATCTTGGCAGAAACTTGAGGGGGAAAAAAAGTCAAATATCTTGCCTCTTCTTTTTGTACAGTAGTAAAAGTATTTCAGTTTAAAATGATATATTTTAGATTAAATGGAACTGCAAAAAATGCTGAAGCTATACTTTCCAGGAGAAGGCATGAAGTGCATCTTTAGATCTGGGTGCAGCAATCTTGAGAATGCAAATAGTTGTAAACTATTGCTTAATGATGTTTTTAAAAAGTTCAAGTATCAATGGATAGAGCTCTGTGCTCCAGATGATAAAGATGGCAGCTTAGACTTGCAAAGTAAGACTTATTCTTTGACTATAAACAACTTTTAATGAGACTCACTGTAAATAAAATTACCATGGGACTATGCTCTCCTGGACAAATTCTGTACCGTTTTTCTTAGCAGTGCCTCATTCAGTGTGAATGTGCTAGCAGACCCTTCTTTGATACTGTCAATTCATGTGGGTTGCTCCTTTTTTGGAGACTATTATGAGAATTCAAAATTGATATTTTATGACTATGCACAAAGTGGTTACATGAGCAAATGTAACTGAAAGTGCTCGCCAAGCCACTTTCAATAATTCACCAGCAGTCCTGGTTAACTGGGGAGTTCCCAGTTGACTGGAGGTTGGTGAACATGATGCCCATCTACAAGAAGTGCAGGAAGGAGGACCTGGGGAACTACAGGCCTGTCAGTCTGACCTCGGTGCCAGGGAAGGTCATGGAACAGACCATCTTGAGTGCCAGCATGTGGCACTTACAGGACAACCAGGTGATCAGGCCCAGTCAGCATGGGTTTATGAAAGGCAGGTCCTGCCTGACTAACCCAATCTCCTTCTATGACAAGGTGCCTCGCTTAGTGGATGAGGGAAAGACTGTGGATGTTGTTTACCTGGACTTTAGCAAGGCATTTGATACTGTTTCCCACAGCATTCTCCTGGAGAAACTGGTTGCTCATGGCTTGGGTGGATGTACTGTTTTCTGGGTAAATAACTGGCTGGGAGGCCAGGCCCAGAGGGTGACTGTGAATGGAGGTAAATCCAGTTGGCAGCCGGTCACCAGTGGCGTTCCCCAGGGCTCAGTACTGGGGCCAGTTTTGTTTAACATTTTTATCAGCGCTCTTGATGGGGGGATTGAGTGCGCCCTCAGTAAGTCTGCAGATTCCAAGTTGGGTGGGAGTGTTGATCTGCTTGAGGGTAGGAAGGCTTTGCAGAGGGATCTGGGTAGGCTGGATTGATGGATTGCATTCAGTTGTATGGCATTCAGCAAGGGTAAGTGCTGGATGCTGCACTTGGGTCATAAAGTTTAGATGCAGAGCTTAGTGACATGGTTAAATGGTGGACCTGGGAGAGCTAGGTTAAAGGTTGGACTGGATGTTCTTGGAGGTCTTTTCCAGCCTCAATGATTCTATGATTCTATAACAACCCCTTGCAATGCTACAGGCTGGGCAAAAAGTGGCTGGAAAATTGGCTGGCAGAAAAGGACCTCGGAGTGCTGCTCGACAGCCAGCTGAACATGAGCCAGCAGTGTGCCCAGGTGGCCAAGAAGGCCAACGGCATCCTGGCTTGTATCAGCAATAGTGTGGCCAGCAGGACTAGGGAAGTGATTTTCTATCTGTACTTGGCACTGGTGAGACTGCACCTCAAGTGCTGTGTTCAGTTTTGAGCCCATCATTACAGGAAGGATATTGACTTGCTTGAGCATGTGCAGGGAAGAGTAACAAAGCTGGTGAAGAGACTAGAAGACAAGACATATGAGGAGAAGCTGAGGGAACTGGGGTTGTTTAGTTTGGAGAAAAAGAGGTTGAGGTGAGACCTCCTCACTCTACAACTGCCTGAAAGGAGGTGCAGGTGTAGGTCTGTTTTCTCAGGTGACAAGTGATGGAATGCAAGGAAATGGCCTTGAGTTGTTCCAAGGGAGGTTTAGATTGGATATTAGGAAGAATTTCTTCACTGAGAAGGTGGTTAGGCATTGGAACAGGCTGCCCAGGGAAGTGGTAGAGTCCCCATCCCTGGAGGGAATTAAGAGACGTGTGCATGTGGTGCTTAGGGGACATGGTTTAGCAGTGGACTTGTAGTGTTAAGTGGATGGTTGGACTTGATCATTTTAGAGGTCTTTTCCAACCTAAATGACTCTATGATTCTGTGATTCTAAGTTAGACATATTAATCCAAAAATATATGTTGGTTCCTGCAATCTTCCATGTTAACCCTGAGTTTGAAACAACCAATTTTTCACGTTTCTAGGTGCTTCAGACTTGATTGACCCTTCATGAAAGCAAAATCTGATTTATGAAGTCAAAGTAATTTCTTTTAAACAAAGTTCATCCTATCTCTAGCTTTTGACATCTATCTGTCTTTCTGTGTCTGTCCACCTCTCTGTCTCTCCTGGTTAAGCTATGCAGAGCTTACTGCACAGTGCAGGAGAAGCAAACAGCTCTGCATTCAGGGGTAGTGGTTCTGCTCTCATCTGCCACCCACGCTTGTCTGTCCTTTGTGCCATAAACTGACCATATCAACTGTACATGAACAATGAATGTATTGATATCACATTTACTGTGACATCAGGTTTTCCCTCATATTACAATCACTTGCAATACCACTCAATTTTCCTTTGCTTGGCATAAGTGTTGAGAATAGTTTCTATCCTGGAGTTTTGCTATTTCGTTGTGGGTTGGGAGGGAGAGCTGTGGACAGGCTATCTGTATAATTTTGGTGCTTAACTGAGGATGTGAAATTCCTGTTTGCAGCACAGGATATCCATTGGTGGAAAATTTAGAACAGACTGCCATAGGGAAATACAGAGAGGTTGCATCAGATTGCCTAATCTAAAGAGTTTATAGCTGCAGAACTGCCTTTAGGATGCTACTGCTCTTAAATAAACAAAATACTTTGTGAATAACATATTACAAGAAAGGAGACTTCATGAAGAGTTTGCAGTTAGGTATTTTCTGAAATATATTTTAGAAAGTTTTCGGACGGTTCTTGGGAGAATTGAGTGTCCTTGTCAGGGACTTTGACAGTTTTCTGAGACTGTCTTGTCACTATGTGCTTTCAGTCTGGTCTGCTTATTTTTCTGTTTTCAGCAAAAGCTGGCACTTCTGTGGCAAAGGTCTTGCTATACAGTCAAACATCACAGATCAGGACATTAGTTTACAGATGACATTTCATAAAACTTATGAGAATATTAGCAAATGGCTTGGAAAGAGACTGGAGAGATGTAGTACTACATTCTTTATTTAGCAAAGTATACACAGTAGTGAATGGCTAACACTTCCATAAATGTAAGACAGTTTTCAAACATAAAGCTTCTTTGTAATGCAATTAACTCTCTTGCTCTTGCATACCTTATATCACTGGAGTGGTTAAATAATTTCAGCTGAATATCTTTCTGTTGGTATGGCAGGTTGTGTGCTGGGCATTTTGACTCTATTTGGCTCTGCTACAGGGAGTCAAAATAGCATCCTTTTTATATCAAATATCAGGTAATAAATGGTTAGGAAACAAATGAGAATTACCTTGAATCATAAGGTTATGTAAGTTGTATTCCTCAGGCTTATGCTTCCCCTTATCTCTGACCAAATCTTAGGGAGGATAAAATTATTGATCCATGGGCTGCAGTCGGTCAGTTTTTATTGTTTTCCATTCCTTTCCCATGTTTTCCTCCCATACTCTATCAAGAGGACTTTAACTGTCACTGTTTTAAGCTGCTTCTTCATCCTTCTCAGCTCCTACTAGAGTTTCTAAAACTGAGAATATGAGAGCTTTATGTAGAACTCTGCCAAACTGTAATTTGATTCTTGTTTCCTTTCTAAGTCCACCCTCTGGTCTCAGCAGTTCTGAAGGCTAGGGGTGGTATGGTCTCTGAATTTAGGAGTTGGGCCATTCCGTGCTGTGCAGCTCACATATCCCTTACATTCAGTTGAGATCTAGTTAGTACAGACATTAGGATGCAATTCACTCCATCATAAAGTGGACATTTAAGGGAGGCCTGCTGAATTCCACCCTAAAAATGTCCATTTCTATCTACTCATTTTAAAAAGCACGTGTAGTGAATAACACAGACATATACACTTCAGATTCAGGGAGGTGGATCCCAGCTATAGGAAGTTATGGGAGTAAAGATTGCTAGAAGTTGAAGGCATATAAAAGTGAAGAATGCTTACCATGTTTTTGTACTTTACCCAAAGCATCCTCTTGTAGCTGCTGACAATGACAGTATGCTGATACAGATACCTGGATACGTGACTCCTGTATAGCTGTTTTTCAGTCAAATTAGGTTCAGGAAACAGTCTGGAAAAGCTGCATGTCATGTTCCTCAACATGCGTGTCAGTGGAGCAGACATAGATCATGATGTCTGTTTGGTTCTTGGCCTTTTTGCCAGTGTGGGTTGTGATTTTGATTTCCGTAGTGGGTGGCATGGAGAGGATGAAGAGGGATCAGTTGTTCACTGTCTTCTCCAGAACAAGAACTACAGGGTCATCGAATGAAGCTAGCAGTTACCAGGTTCAAAGTGAAAGGAGGTGATCCTTTATCCAATGTGAAGCTGAACTGTGAGACTGGAGAAGTCCATTGAGCAAAAAGCCACTGATGACAGTTGAATATTTAAACAAACAAACAACAACAAAAAAAAAAAACCAAAAAACCCCCACCTGTGGCTCAGTAAATATTCAAGCTACAGACTATGAGAGTTGGGGAAATTATTCTGAAGAGAATTATAGCAATATACTTGTCCTGTTCTTATATGCTTTAGGCATCAAATCTTGTCCACTGTCAGGATGCTAACAAGATACTGGACTAGTTTTTGTCTGGAGTGGTTCTTAAGACCACAAGTACAATATCTTACAACATAAACAGGAGTCCTTCAATGGTATAAGTGTTCATAGCACCTGGCTTACCTAAGGGGGGGAAAAAGTGTGTTTATATAGATATAAGTGGTTTATATCATGTGTGGTTTATATCGTTCATTGTTGTCACATATCAACCTTTAAAACTGTACATTGTCAGTAACATATCCAGTATATAACACTTTCTCAGAAGTTTCCCAAATATTCAGTTTACATGAATATTACCCAAAGGTAAACAATGGCATATATGAAGTCCAGCCGATGTTTATGGAGATGGATCACTGCTAAGACTCTGGTGTTGTCATATGAAAACCTACATAACTTTGATGAACTGATTTATGAATCAAAGCTTCTATGCTTTCCAGACGTGCAGCTTTTCATGAAAGCTCTTTTTAGCCTTTGAATCAGTGACAGCTTTTGGCTTGATGAAAGAGTTTCTGAACTTTAGGATTCTGTGATCCCTACCATACGTGGCAGACCTTTGGCAGAGTGGATAGTGAACACAACACTTGAGCACACAGTGCAAAGGTCTGGAGCAAGGGGAATTGATGGCTTCCAAGGACAGTTGTGCATCCACCTGGATGAAGGCACTTCATTAATGGTGATTGGCTTTCATAACACTCCTGGACTATTTTGCTAGAGAAAGTTTCAAGGAGAAAAGGCTGATCCTGAAGACCTTGAGAGATGATGCCTTCACATAAAGTTACAAGCATGGCATAATCTCCGTAGGGTGTTCAAACTGTTACTGTTATGCAAACTCTAGTCACAGTGTTGACTAGATGTTAAACTGCGATTCTTCTAAGAGTGAATCTCTCAGCTCCTATAGGATCTCAGCCTTTAAGCATTTTAACATTACTTTGATATCAATCTAATTTTGCTGCTGTGTGAATGAGATATGCGAAATAAAATCAGACCCTATTACAGTATTAGATTAATTTGGTTTCCTTGGGTGGCTTATTGTCTCTATTTTGTTCCACTCAGACTGAAGTGAGCATGGAGCTGACATCCACCTGCATTCCAACCCACGAATACTCAGCATCTCACAAAGGTCAAGAAACTTTAAGGCATGCACTAAAAGACTATCATGAAGGCTGGAAATCAACAGTAGCTTAATCAAAATTGTAGAGGAGATCCTTAGGAATAATTAGAGACAATAGTCTCCAGACATTTAAAGCAGCTAAACAATAACACAAACACATTTTTCATTTGATTTCAAATAGAGATATCTTATTTTGATATTTTTTGATATTTGTTTCTTCCTTGACATCTCTTTAAAATTTTTTTTATTATTTTTTATATGCATCAGGGAAAGGGATAGAAATTATTATTAAAGTTATTTAAGAAATATTTTTGAGATATTTTTTTCTCCTAACTTTTTTTTGTCTAGAAACTGAAGAAAAAAAAATGAGGGACGTTAAAGCAGGAAAAAAAAATGAGTTATGAATCCCAAAAGCTTTTCAATGACAAATTTTGTTCTTGAGATACTTGTGTGCTGCAGTATGCTATAAAGAGAAAATCTGGTAGCCCCGGTCATAGTTAGTCATGGATGTTCTGAACCATCTGTGTACACATGTATGTGGTAGATAGACATAGAGCAACCTATTTTGTAGATCTCCGCTCTGTCAGGGAGTACGTACATGATCTGTATTTTACTTGTGTGTTCGTACACATGCACAGGCTTATGAAGCAAATGCTTCCTTTCTTGCTGTACTTCTGTACCTTATAATATTTTTAACTGGGTATCTTACCTTACAGTAGGGTTCTAGCAATGCGGTGTGAGGGGATGTAATTGAAAGTATCCTGTTATCTTAGGCAAAAGAAATCTCACACTATTTCATAAGCTACTTTTTTAGTTAGCATATGTTTGAAGTTTAGAAATGCTTTTATAAGGAAACTGATTGTGGCAAATAAAGGAAAAGATCAATGTTCTAAACACTTCACTGAAGAGGCTAAGTAGACAATTACACACTTACTGAACTGTCATTGGCTCTGACTTATCAGAAGTGCTTGAAGATCTTTCTGAGAGCAAAACCTGACACCTTTGCGAAGTGAACTGTGGCTCATTATGTGAGCACTGGGCTAAGTGCTCATCTTAGCTGTTGTATTGGTCTAAAAATAAATGTCTTTGATTTACTGCCTTGTTTATTTGACAACAGGGAGTAATTATTTGCTTGTTTTCTGTAATTATAAATGCCAGGAAAAAATTCTCTTTAACCTAATGTGGTGTCCTCTGTTCACATTAGTGTGCTCTAAATGGTAAGAAAACTCGAGCATAAAAAGCTCTAATAGGATTCATGACAGTATCAGACTGTAACAGCTCTGTTCCAAGACCTTCAGAAATGTGGCTTTTGGAAACTTTGCAAAGCACTGCTGCTGAACTTTGGATACACTGGCTGAGTCCTTGAGGTACAGAGCTGCACACTATGCGTCTTACAGAGTTGTGAGGGCCATTCAACACTTCGCTGCATGGAGCTCCAGGAGTGGGGAGATGGTATGTGACTATATAGAGCACCTGAAGTGGGAGACAGTGTGTTTGGATTGTGAAAGCAGTCCTCAAAATGGAAAAGGCAGCAGAGTCAGTTTGCTGCAGCCTTACTGCAGTTTAACCTGGTAGGCAACAAAGCACCACACAACTGCTTGCTCACTCTCCCTCACAGTGGGATGGGGAAGAGAATTGGAAGGTAAGTGAGAAAACCTGTGGGTTGAAATACTGACAGTTTAATAGGTAAAACAAAAGCTTCATATGCAAGCAAAGCAAAATAAGGAATTCATTCACTACTTCCTATCAGTAGGCAGATTTTTAGCCATTTCCAGGAAAGCAGGGCTTTACATGTAATGGTTACTTGGGAAGACAAAATGTCATATCTGCAAACATTCAAACATTCTCCCCTTTCTTGCCCCCTCCCCCCATTCTCTTTCTTTTCCTCAGCTTTTATTGCTGAGCATGGTGTCATATGGTATGGTCTATCCTTTGGTCATTTGGGGTCAACTGACTCAGTTGTGTCCCCTCACAGCTTCTTGTGCAGCCCCAGCCTACTCGCTGGCAGGGCAGTTTGAGAGATGGAACAGACCTTGATGCTGTGTAAGCACTGCTCAGCAACAACTAAAACATTGGTGTGTTGTCAACACTGTTATCATCACAAATCCAAAACATAGTACCATGTGAACTACTGTGAAGAAAACTAATTCCATTCCAGCAAAAACCAGTACACCTATGCATGACTGCCCTCATGAAGGGTGTTTTTGTGACTTGAGCCCAAATGTCCTCCTCTGTTTATGAAGAGAAGTTTACTGCTTCATATGACTTTCTTTATCCACTCTTGCACAAGGGGGAAACAAAGCTGGAACACTTTCTTCCTTTTCTGTTCTCTTGCTCACAGCAAGAAGTAGCGGACAGGCAGCTCTTCCTCTACCAGATGAAGATTTATTGCAGCTATGAGGAGTCAGACGGGGCTATACATCTTTGTACAAGTATATAGGCTCTGTGACAATCTTGTCCATTGGTACTTTCATCTTTGAAACCATTCTTCTTTCTGTAAAGAAGAATGTATTCAAGGTGAGAAGAGACCATTAGGTTATTTATTCAAACCTTTTGAGTGTATTAGTCCAGAAGTCATCACAAATTAAACTGAGTTGAAGAGCTTAGTAATAGTGTATCCTCCAAACAGTCTCTAGTTGTTGTCAGATGACTTCTGAAATATAGAGTCGAACTCCTTTAGTTTATTTAGTTTTAATTCTCCTCACAGATACAAATTTGGGCCTCATGCTTCATTTTGTGGTCAATTAGTTTCTGTCAGAGGCAACAACAATATAGTAGACAAAATATATACTATAGGTCTTTTGCTGCAAGATAGTTCCCTTAATTTATGAACGACTTTCAGATATTGTTCTATGGTGGTTTTTTTTTTGGACATCCAAGATAATAAAAAGAAAACAGCACAATTCTGCAGTGCGAATCAGCTAACTGACATTGTACACAGAGATAAAACAGCTCGCTTGGACCGTAGGGTGGTTGTTAATAGTCACATCAGCCTTCTTTGCCCCAAACATGTCAGAGCTCTGCTCAGTTTCTTCTCTGAGTCTCTTCATTCTGTAGATCACTGTTTTGTAGAACTGACAATCTTTGCCATCTACATATTTTTAGCAGGTGCAGTTTTCAGATCTGTAGTAAAGACAATCTGATTCTCACAAAATCTTATTAGGTAGTACCTTGATTGGAGGCTGACTTCCCACTAATTTCTAGTGTTTTATGTTTCTCCATTAGCCAGTTCACTCTTCATATATGTGTTCTGTATTTCAGTTTTTAGAAACTGGCTGTTGTACAATATTATAATTGCTTCAGAAATGGCCATTATATCTATGTAATAACTTTTATAATCTGTTCTTGCCATTTATGAGTGTTTAACTAATAGAGGTGGAGCTTGACCGAAGTCCCTAAACAAAATATCAGTGTTTCTTTTCTTTCTGTAATGAGGAAGTTAATGGGATAAACTTATTATGGCTATCATAAAAAATTCAGAGTTGCCAGCTGTTTTAACTTGTATGTGGACGTTAGTTTCCCAGTGGAAGCTGTCTGCACATGTACTGTCAGGATCTATATCATGTTTAAGAGTAGTATTGTAAGGCAACAGATTGTGGTGTTATAAGGACAGGGCTTTTACTTTATGTATTTCCACATAGGGAAAAGTGATAAGAAACAGATTGAGCAGGGAAAATACAAGTCTCTCTTTAAAGGTCTTTAAGATTTGTGGGACTGAAAATGAACAAATTCTTGTAAAAAAAAAAACAAATACCAAAAATCCAAAATGCTGAACTCTCAGTATTCTCTACAGGGAAAGAGAACAAAGTGGCAATAGAGGATAAGAGGCAGTGAGCACAAATATGGGTGGTTCCCTCTGAACATCAGGAAACACCTTTTCACAGCAAGGGTGACAGAACACTGGCACAGGTTGCCCAGAGAGGTGGTGGAGTCTCCTTCCTTGGAGATCTTCAGAAGCCACCTGGACATGGTCCTGGGCAAGCAGCTCCAGGTGGCCCTGTTTGAGCAGGGGGGTTGGACCAGATGACCTCCAGAGGTCCCTTCCAACCTCAACCATCCTGTGATTCTGCAACATGAGGCATGAAATGGTAGAATTTTGATGCCAACATAATGAAATGTGGTGGAGGATCTTCACTAGAGTAGAACAGGTTCTCTTTTTTAATATGACATTAATGTTTCATTTCTAAATGGTTTACCAACGACATACACAAACAGTAGATGTTATAAACCTGAGCACTCCATAATGTATCAATTCCAGATATAGCAGAACAAATTTATAACAAAGCTATTGACTTTCTGGACTTTAAAAATCTGTAAGAATTAAGTAATCATTAAGTTGTGTATTAAACATTTATTAATCCTTTTAAAGTATTTATGATTAGGACATTAATATGAAGCCAGTTTCCTCTTTACAATAGTGTAGCACTGCCTGGCTGTGGGAGAAAGTATATTGATTTAATGAATTATTTATTCTATCAATACATTCAGTGAACCTGATATGTTGGACTTTCCAAAGTGAGGCATAGTATGAGGTGATCTTGGTCATCACTGATCTACATTTCCTTTACATTTGGGGATGTTCAAGACTAGAGTCAGATACAAATAAACCTTTGGAACTAAACTGAATACTGACGTGGAAGCAGCACTAGGAGTCAAGCCCAACTCTTTCCCACAGTGAAGTTGGGATGGTGCAGAAATTTTCTGTTTACAGCCTCCTGGAGTTACATATGACTTTTCAGGCTCATTTATAGAGATCCCCAGCAGACACTGGCCTCACTGTAGATGGAGAAGGTGACACATGCAGCAGCACTAGCACTGAGTGATGACAAGGTTCCAGTGTATCCCCATTAGAGTAAATTTCTGACAAATGAACATAATCATTACCTTTAAAATACAAGTAACACCTACCCGTTATCATTTCAGTCCTAAACACCTTATTGGAAATTCTAAGCACAGATACTGCTTATTGGTAGGGGTTCAAATGCAGAGACAAATACCAAAAGGCAGAGGATGTGATGTGTTCTGAAGTGTAGGGATCCTCATCTGCATTCTGCCTAACTTGAACACTTTACCAAAGTAGGAGAAAAGTTGAAAACAAAAGCCTTAGAGCATAGCTACCTTAATGGTAGGGCAGACACTTTGTACTTTCACAATCGCTTTGTAATGGAAAGAAGGCAGGCTTTATCATTAGACTATGATAGCTTTCTAAATAGAAAGTATCACCGGTAATAGCCGCTCAGCATCAACCCAGCTAATGTGATGCACTGCAATTACATGACTGTTTGCTGTATTATCTCTTCATCTCAGCTACCTGTGAGTACCCTGGAGATGTCACAATCTGTCTTTCCCTGCTGTTTTGACTGGTTTCCTGTCCCATCTAGCCAGTTTGATAATGGAAAGAGGACGTTACATATTTCCAAGACCTGTGGTCCCTAATAAATAGAGTGGGAGAAGCAGCTACAGCAGATGAGCTCCTTGACCACAAAAGAGGTACATAAGAGATATTTTTATAATTTTTGGTCCCTGTAGTGGTAAGTAAAGTCCTAATGTCCTGACCTGTTGTAGTTCAGACTGTCCTATAAAACAGCTGGTCAAACTGGAGCTTGCCAGAAGAATGCAACTAAGGAATTTTTGTGCTGGGGCTATCATAAAATGCTCTGTCCAGGTCCTAGGAATGTAAGAATTGACAGATTGAAACATCCTTCATTGCACTGAAAGGAGCAACAGGTGGGGAGGAGGCACCTTTGCCCTGGCAGGTCACCAGTGCCAACCTTCTTTCATAGATATAAATGTGTGCAAACTAGGTTGAAGGTGATATTACCTGAAGGGAAATATGGTACCTGCTGCAGAGCCTTTTCTTAGTCCAAAACAAACAAACAAACAAAAAAACCCCTTCCCTTTATGGGATTGTGTAGAGTGTTTTGATAAAGCTGCACATAAATGAACACTACTGAACATTTTTAATGGTCCTGCTTTTTCTGTGTGAACTTGAACAAAAAGAAACTAAAATCACCACCATTAAAAGTGAAGCAAAAACCTCCAGGAAGCCATTTGCTGCTGCTGTAATAAACATTCATTATTAACACTGCTTTGTGAACTGAGAACAAAGCTATTTTGTTGGTATGACAGACCTGCTGCGTATAGCTCTGAGGCACACTAGTGACACGTGCTGCAGCAAGCCTTGATATTCAACAAGAGTCTTTGCTAATGCTTCAAATTTTCCCCTATTGGGAATAGAAATAATCACATTCTATATTATCTGTTTGAAGATGCTGAGTGAATTATTGGGCATAGTAAGAGAGCTACAGTGTTTCATTGCCTGTCCAGTTCAGACCATTTTATGGCCCCAAGCTGGTTTCTTTAATATATTTGTAGCAGCCCAGTGGGAATAGTGATATACTTAATGGAACTACTTAGTAGCTAACATATGGGTGGCAAGGGCATCATGAACAGTCAAGCCTATTTATAAAGGACTTTATTTTATGTGGATCCTTTTATTAGTATGTGAGTTCATGTGAGTTTGCATTAGTCCCCACTGAGACCTTCCTGTAGGTCTGAAAAGTGCATTCCTTTGATGCTGGAGACTCAGGAGCTGGGAACATGCTCTCTCAGCCTCTCTTAGCATTTAACGCCAGGTTTTTCGCTAATATATCTGGAAATTGTCAACAAAACAGTCCACTTACTGGAACTTACAGTGCAGCAATATTGGCTATCTAATGGATAAATCAAGTAGGTCTGTTAGTGGGCTGTATTTAATCTCCACATCAGAGAAGCAGTTTTGTAAGAAGGACCTTGGTGGACAACAAATTGAACATAAGCCAGCAATATGCGCTGGCAGCAAAGAAGGCCAGCAGTGTAAGAAAGATGTGGAGTTATTGGAGTGAGTCCAGTGTGATCAAAGGAGGAGTGTTTCTCTCGTATGGTGAGACGCTGACAGAGGTTGGATTATTTAGCCTAAAGAAGAAAAGGTTCAGGGTGAGGAGATCTTATGCGTTACAAATATCTGATGGGAGGATGTAACAACGACAGCACGACTCTTCCCAGTGGAGCCCAGTGCAAGATGCAATGAGCACAAGCTGAAACACAGGAAATTCCACCAGAACATAAGAAAAAACTTCTCTACTGTGAGGACATTTGAACACTGGACCAGGTTGCACCGAGAGGTGAGGGAGTCTCTATACTTACAGATATCCAAAACCCAGCTGGACACAGTTCTAGGCAACCTGCTCTAGGTGATCGAGCTTTGCACAGTAGGGGTTGGACTAAATGATACCAGAGGTCCCTCCTGGCCTTAGCTGTTCTGTGACTGCGTATGCACCAAGTCCCTGAGATAAGGCAATATTGGCCACTTACCTGGCGCGGCAATGTTTTTCTTCCAGCCTGTTGCAGCTTTCTTGCATTAGTTTTATAGATGGGGTTGGTAGAACCTATTATTTCTGGAGTTTTTGGACATTTCTCATTATCAGACCCTGTCTTTAGCTTCTCATGGTTTGCTAAATTTTGCCTTATTCCAGCTGCCAGATTGCATAAAAAAAAAATAGTTAATACATCTTTAATATTGCTGCTCAGTCTCATGGGGCTCTGTAGTGAGAGACCTTGGCTTGAGAATGAGACTGCATCTCTCATCTCATCTAGAAGGATTGAATAACAACACTTCCAAAAGGCAGAGGGAGAAATTCCCCCTTTTGGCCAGGGGTGGGGTGTGACATCAGCCTGCTAAGGTGGCATGGTCCTGTGGGTATGCCTCTCATTCCCCTCATCTCTGCTCTGGACCCTCACACAAGATCCCACTCTCCTCCTTCCCACTTGTATTTTTCTATCAGACATACAACATTCATGACTGCTGAACAGCCTATGATGCTTGTGAATGGCTCGAGTGAGAAGACTGAAAGGTCTTAAATGGTGTATGGTAGCATACAGAAAAATCAGTATATTCTGTTCATCTGTATTTTTATACATACACATTATGATTCAGAATATCTACTTGAGCAACATGTATAATGGTTTAGTACTTTATTACGTACGTTACAGTCAGATTGGTAGTGGTTCCAGTGGTTAGCATACTGCCTGAAAGATTAGGCTACAGGAAAGAAACTTGGCTTCTCTGTAATCTTCTTAGATACTGCAGTGGTGTTCTAAAGAGTCATGGACTTTATCTGTGGTTTTATTCTTCAGCAAAAAAGGGACAATAAATGAAATAGTTTTAATGAAATTAAACAAGCTTGAATTTCACTTGGTATCTTGTCAGATTCAAAGGCAAAGTACTAAAGTACCCTACATCTGAATATATGATAGAACATTCAGGATGAATTTTGATTTACTCTTTTCCAGCAGCAATACACAGTTCTTTAAAGTAGTACGAAGACAACATTGTTGGTGCTCTCAAGAGAGTAAGTAGCTGTCCCTTCACTAGCACTGTAGCAAGCTTCTAAAATTTTAACTACAAAATGCGATAGACGTGTCTTTTTTCCTTTAATTAAAGTTTGAACAGAATGGTAGGCTGGCTGGCAAGGGCCTGTTCTTGTCCCAGTTTAACTAAAGTATCCTATTAGCAAGTTCTGTTGGAGAGTTCAGCAACTAAAAAGGACACTGAGGTATATTTTTCTAACTTTCTGAAGACATGTTCTAAAAATAAGAACACATTCACTGTCTTTCTGTCTATTTCATTTCAAATGCATCAAAGAGCTGGGAGTTCATATCTGCATCTGTTGGCTTCAAAGGCAAAGTTTTGGTACAGGACAGATGATGAACAGAATTAAGAACTGGTTTCTCCTTGAAAGACTGTATAGCACACCAGTCCATCTTTCAACTATGATTAATTCTTCTTTCCAGCCTTTAACACATTGCTTGCTGTGGGAATACTTGTTCCAAAAAAGGGTAGAACAGGACAACCTCATTAGCTGACCACAATGAGACATCACATAAATCTTTTCTACTTTTGACTGTGATGATCAATATAGGAAAAGTTCCTCTGGATAGAATTTTGGTGTAAAAGAGAGCCTTTGCTTTGAGTACCCAGAGAGCCGAACAAATCTGTAAGTATGTGTAGGTGTTTGAGTAAAGCACAGTTTGAATGTCTGACAGACCATCTCACTAGGATGCTGTGTGTTGAAGTTGGCTTTGCTTTTTATTGATCAGGAATCAAGACCAGCTTCTCATTCAAAATGCCAAGGGCCAGTTTTCACTTGGGATTTATCATTGCCATTCCCACCGTCTATAGAGGCTTCCATTTGCACTGTCTTCTGACCAGATTCTTCCATCCCTGTGGACTCTGAACACCTTTAAAGTTAAAGCCTATGTCAGAAGCAATGGAAAAGCACCCATTGTAAGGATCATTGCAGTACTGTTATGACCCGTTCCAAGCAGCAAAACAGCTTGCCAAGGCATAGACATACATTTACTCAGCAGATGCTTCTGGTGGTTGAAGACGTAACAGTCCTTTATCCTTACCAAAACTTGTATGCTGTTGTCCTTCTACTGGAATTTATCACCTCTTTTGGCCTGTTGGCAGAAGAGAACTTGCGAGAATTCCTCCCTGATTCAATGCAAACTTCACCAGCTTAATTTAAATTGCTGGGAGAGATGGTTTGAATTAAGCTGTGACACTTGCAACCACTAGCTGATCAAATGTCTGCCTGCATCTCAACTGAGTGGTGCTTAGGAAGATGAGTTGTGCCAATTAAAACCTCTTCTAAGGTGCTCTGGGTTTAAATGTAACCAAGTTAGTCCTCAAACCCTCCTGAAAATTTATTTATCCTTTAAGAAACTTCAGCTAGAACTCTGTTAATCTATTCATCTTAAATGTAGTATTCTCTTCCAGAATGTTGAAAAACTGCTTTCTTAGATGTAGTCCAGGTGAGAACAAAATGTCATGTAGGAAACAGATTGAGATGAAAAGGGGAGTCCTTGTATTCCACACGGTCTCTTTAAAACCCAAAGAGACTGCTTCAGGAAGTTTGGAGACGTGGTGCTTCAAGCACTGTAATTAGAGAAAAATAAAAATTACATAAAACTGAAAATATTGTTGATTTCCTATCTTTAAATGAATTTCTCTACATTATTATTGAAATTAAACCCTCTCTAAAATATGAGCTAATAGAAAAGAGCTTAGCCTAGCTGAATTTCTCATATAATAGCTAAGCCAGGAATTGTCAAAAATGGGAGCATGTAGTTGGGTGAATTCTGTCAAAGTGCTGAGTGTCCAGCAGCTTCCATGGAAGAAAATGGAAACAGTCACTTGGTCATAGTTTTGAAAATAACAAGTGTATGTCTGAGTTGGGAGCAAACACTGCATCAGAACTTCATGCTTTTTAGTCTTGAACTAACTGTTGAAGTCCTATTCTCGCCCTTTATTGGATGTCTCTCTTATATGGATGTTTCCACAAACTGTCTCTAGCTTTTCCCAACAAATCATAATCTGTATTAGGTTTACGTAATCAATAGTAACCTATGTAAATGTGTGTATAAAGTCCAATTGAAGCACAAAAGCTGTCTATATTCAAACTGTGACTGTATGTGTCAGAATGAAACCAACACAGTAACTTATTGCTGGATGTTGATTCTAACACTCTTCCTGCACAATGATTTACTGAGAAGAGCTACCTTATCACACTGTGTCACTGTCAATCTGGCCAAACTGTGGGAAAGCAAGTAAGCAATCCAAAAGGGTCTGTAGAAGAGTCATTTATCATCTGTAGAACAAGCAAATGATGTGAAAGGAGGTGTAGAACTTCCTAGTAAAATAAAATATACAAACATGCATGTCAGCATACAATACAGTGCGAGCCCCAAGAGAGGGAGGAGTCATTCTCACCCATGCTGACAGCACTTGGAAAGATAAGCAAGGAAATGCTGAAACTTTAATCATAGCCTTTTTTATCCAATATTATTGGTTGATCGGGCAAGCAAAGACCAAGAGCCTGTGTTTTAAGAAAACTCAAAAATATTAATCCGTGTAGGCTGAATGCCAGCCTTACTAGGTGGAACTGAAGTTTTGTCTATTTCAAGCATAAAATTTAAAATCATGTGACCAGCAATCTTTGGAAAATAAGGATGGCTAGAAAAGGCGATTCAGTTCCATGGAAAAGAGAAATCCACAGATTTCGTTTCATCTTGTCATAGAATGAAGTAAAAAATTTTCAGAACTTTTCTCTTTCCTTCAGTGTTTTTCTGAGACTCCACATATGCAATAGTCCCAGTGACGTGGGCAGATATCTGTGTGAACAACTCACATTCTCCCAGGTTCAGTAAGTGCTCTGCAAACAACACTACCTAGGCTCTCTTCTTTTCTTGGCAAGGTGGAGGGAAAGTTGAGGCTGCTTAGCTGTCACTCTGCAAAATTGCTCAAGCCTGCAGTATGCCATGTGTGGTGCAGTGATCAGAGGCCCTGCATTGCCATAGGAAGGCTGCCATTGAACAGAAATCCTACCACGGTCCAGAGAAACCACCCCCAAAACAGTCAGTGGCACCAGCCCAGATCTCTGAAGCGTTTTTCTTTCAAGGGGCAAAAGTTTCACATGCATATTTAGTTTTTGACTTGATGGAAAAAGAAGCTGTAGTTTAAATTTTTCTCTCACTTATATGGCTTAGTAGTTCTAAATGATTAAAAATGGAAACTAGAAGCAGCACCTTGTACTTGCCTATGCCTTCCATATGCTGAAGAAGTTACTATCACGTCTGATCCTGTGTTTAAAAGGAGAGAGTTTAGAGGATGTCTCTGCAGCTTCAGAATGCAAATTTAGCTAAGTGCAGATGCATCACTAAAGTGTCTTTGCAAGAATGATGTCAATGCTGGTTAGAAAAACCAGAGTGAGACCACTAATCACCTCTGTTAAGGATGTCATTTATTCTAGTATTATGACATATTCCTATCACTCATTTGCTGTACTTGTTGCCAGCTTTGAAGGCAAAGTATAATACAACAGTAAACGTTATTGGATGCAGCTTTCTTTTACGCAGGAGTAGCTTGTGTTAAACAAAAACTTTTGAAGGCAAAACTATAGTCCTATGGAAAAAAAAAATCACTGTGTTTTCAGTGAATCAGCATTAGACATAGGTTTCGCCAGGTGATGGTTCTGTCGGCTCATTACATATGGGTCACTCTTCTCTGTGGAAGACTATCTGCAACTTGTAATGGCAATTGTGTCATGCCCTCTTCTCTGTATGAAATACCTTTTTTGTATTATGACTGCAAATCAGGTCAAACAGCATTTATTTCCTTTATTGTATCTGCTTCATTCTCCCTTGACAATCAAGGTAAAACACCTGTCTTTAATGGCCTAGAAATATTGTCATAAAAAGTTGTTTATAGCTGTCAGTGGAAAAAGGATGATAAAATGAGTTGGTAGTGGTTAATCCATTTCTTATGGTGATTGAACTGCTCAGGACACTGAAATCAAGAATGAAGGGTGTGATATTGAGAAGAGGCATATCTTTCACTGTCTCCATTAACGATGTAAATTCAGACCTGATATCACACCTGATTTGAGAGATGCCTAGCTGAAATTTCAGACAACATATCACAGAATCACAGGATGGTTGAGGTTGGAAGGGACCTCTGGAGGTCATCTGGTCCAACCCCTCTGCTCAAACAGGGCCACCTGGAGCTGCTTGCCCAGGACCATGTCCAGGTGGCTTTTGAAGATCTCCAAGGAGAGAGACTTGACCACCTCTCTGGGCAACCTGTGCCAGTGTTCTGTCACCCTTGCTGTGAAAAGGTGTTTCCTGATGTTCAGAGGGAACCTCCTGTGTTCCAGTTTGTGCCCATTGCTTCTTGTCCTGGCACTGGGCACCACTGACAAGAGCCTGGCTACATCCTCTTTGTGCCCTCCCTTCAGGTATTTCTAGACACTGATGAGATCCCCCTGAGCCTCCTCTGCTCCAGGCTGAACAGTCCCAGCTCTCTCAGCCTTTCCTCACAGGAGAGATGCTCCAGACCCTTCATCATCTTTGTGTCCCTTCACTGGACTCTTTCCAGTAGCTCCATGTCTCTCTTGTATTCAAGATCCCAGAAATGGACCCTTTACTCCAGGTGTGGCCTCACCAATGCTAGATAGAGTGGATGTATGACCTCTTGACCTACTGGCAACGCTCCTCCTAATGCAGCCCAGGATACTGTTTGCCTTCTTTGCAGCAAGGGTGCACTGCTGACTCATATTAAACTTGGTGTCCACCAGGACCCCCAGGACCTTTTCTGCAAAGCAACATCTGAAAGAAAAAAAAGGCCATTGTATTTGAATTGTGTTTTGTTGTTGTTCACTTTCGTGGCTTTGATTTGAGGCTGTCAGGTGTAATTTCTGGTGCCTTGTTCTGATAATTAAAGAAAATAGTGTTCTTTCTTACCTTTTAGTCATTACATGTGCTATCCCAAGGAAAAAACACAGCTGAAAGGCCAGTACTATATCCATTCCATGGAAGATAAGATTTTCTTGGTGGATAATCTGAGGTGCTTTGGCTTCATTATGTTTACTTCATGTTCATTAGTCATGCTGTGATTAGAGCATGTTCTTTTGCAATGAGCACAGACCTGGCCCTAGTCTTGGCCTCTGTTGCAAAGATGACCTTAAAGGAAAAAGGCCCCTTTGTAGCCATTGGTCTGCATAACCACAGCCCTGCTGGAACGAATGTTTTTCCTTAGTAATTGACGTGTCAGGAAGTTAATAGCAGTTTATGTCATGGTAACATACAAATGGCACTTGAATTTTCAAAAATTAAGTACCATGATTTGTTTCAGAAATGGTTCAGGTTGTCTCATAAACATAAAACATAACCTGCCCTAAAATTAAAAAATGAAATCTCTAAGAGAGCAATTGTATGTTTTGATTTTTCAGTGTCGCAGTTTGTGGTTAACTAACATTTGCATTCCTATTCAGTCAGGATGATAAAAGACTGTTAAACAGGGTGATGAAAGCGCTGTAAAACAAAAAATGTAAGTCAAAATGCCTTTCTTCAAAGTACCTACCTTATGTTTTGAAGTGCTTCAAGAGTAGCAGGGTCTTACCAGGGCAAGAACACTATGTGAATGACTGTTGAGAAGTACTCATGTTATTTGCTAGCCCAACAAAACCTTTATGAAGAAGAAAACCAAAATGCTGAGCCATACAGTTTGATATCATCATCTCTGCCCTGATTTCTGTTAGTAATGCTTTGGCTATTGAAGAAAAAGTTGTTGTTCCTGTTTCCGATTACTCCAGTGGCTCTGGGAAATAAAGCGCTGTAGCTCAGGGGACCACCTCAGTTCAAAGGTAGAGCCCAATCTCAGAATTAAGAAAGAATTCAGATGTGTGGAATGAAAATTTTCAGTCTTTCAAAGTTGGAACAAAAAGCTGTAAGTAATGCTTATGGAGCGCTGAGGAAACCTCTGAATTTGGTTTATTTTTAGTGCGAGTGCTAAAGGACTACACAGTGGCTAGGTAGAAATAGAGAAATTGGTAGAAACTGTTTTTTTGTTGAACAACCGAAAAAAAGTGGCTATCATGGACATCTGATGAACTGGTGACAGGGAAATTGCATATTGGATGGATTTGGGAGAGAAAGAGTGCAGAGAAAAGGAAAAAAACCTGGTCTCAAGGTGATAGATGAGGCACTAATTCGAGGCCACAGTGACGTCTATGCACATTCAGCTATAATATGTGCAGGAGCTCAGAAGAGCTTGACACACAGAAAGGTGATATCAGTGGATTAGGGCTAGGGTTCTATCATATCTGTGGGGCGTTGAAAGATCAACTACACAGACAGAAAATGCTTAATTCCAAGAGAAAATGAACTAAGGGAGTGGTTCTCCCTTGTTGCAGTCCTGTGTGTTGCTGAATACAAAAGGGTCTATTTAATTGACTGTGCTGAGGTTGTTTGTGTCAAAGGTAATTGCTTTATTTACACCAGTGAAGCATTTATAGAACCAGCTGCTTGGACTATGTTTTATGAAGACACTACTATTTACAGACCCAGGATTTATAATCTATTAAGGTCAATACAAGTTCCAGTGACCTTAGCTGCTCTCAAGACTGGGTCTTTACCCATTAGCGTCAGTCAGCATATTTGCGTCAAGTCTGCCTCAATGCAGGTGCTTATGCTAGATCATACTTAAAAGATTCTTCCAGCACTACATTTCTCTGAAAACTTACCATTCCTGAAGGAACGAATTGAATGAAGGATAAAAGACAGAGGCTGTGTCACACCCTTTCATAGAATATCCTTTCCTAAAATTTGCAGAAATAGAATGAAAAAAAGGAGAGTAGAAATAAAACCATTATCCAAGGGGACATACTAAAAATGTTGAAATATAGTCACTCCTGGTGTGAGCCCAGTAAATGAGTGGTGGCTTGTTGCCAATATTTTATTTACTCTGAGATAATATCAGAGCAAATGCAAAGTTATTCTAACATAAGCATGCAGTCAGAATCCAGCCCTTTTTATTTTTTCTCATAATTATACAGATTTTCACTGGATGATAAAACATAGTTCAAACTAAACATTCGTACTTACCTATCCTTTGCAAGACTACAAATGTATCAGATAGGGTTAGAAGCATCTAATTTATTTTCTGGATTGTTAGTAGAGAAGCTGACGATGTAGATGCACTAGGCTGACTATGAAGTGTTGGAAAAGTTTCTTATAATCAGCAGCAGCCCTACATTAGCTGAACTACATACTCACATGGTTCTGGGCCATGTGAATTGTGCAGCTTTCCTGTTTTATCTGTGTGGTACTGTTTTCCTTAAAGTCCAAGTGACCTCAAAGTTGTAGCACTCTTTTTTGTGAGAAGGATACACATTGCAAATGAGGTTTTTAAAAGTGCTGAAGAGCTGTATTACTAAGTATTAATGTTATGACTATTACGATATTAGAAAAAAATTCTTATGTCCCAGAGGAGAAGCAGAACATCACACCAGTCAGGGGAAATTTCCACTCATCATAACCAATTAAGACTGGAAACATGACAAGAGAAGTAAGACCAATGCTGCCTCTTTCTTAGGCATTATCTTTTGGTCAGTACTGGATTTTGGTCAGTACAGAGAGTAGATCCTTGTGAGCCTTAGATAGGGATGGCACTACTTGTTCCATAGAGGGTATCCGAGCAGGGGATAACCCACGAATAACCCATGGATGTCTACTTTGGAACTGTGGATATTCAGACTTTCTTGCAATCTCTGCTTTTTTATTCCAGTATCCAAAACTGAGGTGAAATTTTCTATTCAGTGTTCAGTTTTACTTTTAAACGGTATTTTCCTAAAGCACTTTGAAGTCATGGCAGTGAAAAGAAAGGAGAAAAAACAATAACATACAGCCCTGACACAAATCGAGTGAACTCTAGCTTCTTCCTGGAGTTTCTTTTTCAGCAAGTTTTCTGGGATCCTGTTTTCAGGGAAGTCTTTACCTTTCTAATTCTACATAATTTCATTTGTTTTTTGAAAAATTCGTACCTTGTAGGAAGTGTGTGTGTGTGTGTGTGGAGAGAAAAGATAATAGTAGATCAATAGATAGTAGATAGAATGGGCCCAGATCTCATTTATTGCAAAAGAAGAAGCCTCAGAGTAGAAATAAGGTCAATTTAAATTTGCTTTAAGGTCCCTTCAAGCCATCAAAACGGAGTAAAATGGTATTGGTGAGCAGCAAGGAGCTGACTGATAGAGTGAATGAGGACATGGCATTAGGAGGTTTGACCTTATAAAAGGACAATCTTTTAGCTAACAGAAGTGAAGTGCATGGTTCTCCAGATAAATACATGCGTGCTAAGTTTCGGTTAACTCAGTTTTAGAACAGGGTGAAATTTGCTTCTTTTAGAAGCAGAAGAGAAGCAAAAGTAAAAAAATAAAAAAGGTAATACAAAATAAGGGGTCTAACCAAAACAAAAAACCCCCCCCAAAAAAAGAGGAAAAACCATAGAGAAGGTGAGACTCTTTCCTAATTCTACTCTTGAAAAAAACTACAATGTACTGCATATATAAATAAAAATAGAATTTTTGCTTTTTTTTTGGTAAAGGTTGATACTTTCTTGCTGCTCATATTCATACTCTTTGTTGAGAAACGGTCACCTCAGAAATTTTGCACTACCTCAGAGAGAATGTTGTGCTATAGCCATATCATATATTTGTGTGTACTGCTTAAGCTTCCTGTAAAGTAATACTGTTTTCAATGAATGAGCAGTATAACTGCTAACCTGAAATAATGGCAACAGAGACACCTGTAATGGATGTGAAAGTTTCCTAGCACGAACAATGTCTATAGGACTTCAAACTTGGTTTAAACTACTTGAGAACAGACTATAATACAAAATTTTAGCTCATCTGTAAGCCAGGCTATTATCTTCTATGGCTTGCTCTACCGGCACTATCAGAAAAACTGATCATATGGAAATCAGCAGGAGTTTGCAATTAACTTAGAGATGGAAGACAGGCAGCACACTGAATCTTTTGGTTCTGATTTTGCTTGAGTTTCAAACCGTGTATGATCAAGAGATGTTTCAGTATGTCCTGTTATATTTCATCTGCTTTCCATTTCTCTTTAGTTATAAAATCTAAATCTGCTTTGATATCACTCTTGGTGTGGATATCAATTGAGCAAGAAAATGATTCATCCCCTAGGTAGCCTGTTTGTCTCTGGAAAGTCCCAGCCTGCAGGGCTTTCCCTGTCCTACTGTGATGCTTTTCAAGTAACAGTCCATCACATATAATAAAGAAACACTGAGAGTTTCTTAAACCTGTGTGAGGTGAATGTACCATGATTCATTAATCTAAGTCCCCTATGACTGTAACATGGATTTATCCGAGTACAGTACAAACTATAATTGGCTGACTTGTTCTAACACAATATAGTTTGTTTCTTATTTGCTTGGAATATATCTTTGAAATGCACGCTCTCCCCCTCTCTCTCTCTCACACAATTGCTTGTCAGCCAAAGCCATCCTTGTCTTAAGCAGTTTAAAGACTAAGACAGAGGCAAAGTTGTAGTGGTAAAGATGTCTCACTTCTTTTGGTAAAAGTGAGCTGTCAAAGCAAAAAACAAAACAACACAAAACAAAAAAACAGTGAAGAAATATAACTGCCTTCTAACCTTCTACCAGAATTTGGCAAAGTGTTAGTGGCTTTGTCTCACAGGAGAAGATTAAAGGCTGTTTGGTAATGAGGTAGTGATGAGCTTAAGTAGAAAACAGCGTAAATACTTTTGGCAGCTGATCAGTAGTACTGACTGGAAGGTACTAAGTAAGCTGCATGGAGCAGGCACATGGTGGATATACAAACCATCATATACAAATTTGTCTTTGCAATTTAAAGATCAAGAGTAATTTAAGATGCCTTTGCTCTGACATTGTGAGAGTACTTTTGACCTATTTGTCTATTTTGACCTAATTTGTCTGTTGACGATGCATGACAACTGACAAATTTTCACTTCATTCTGGCAGAAACACATTCAAAAGCTAAAAGATGCCAATGGTATGTTTAGTACAAAGAGGAGAAGAAAGTGGACCAAAGGAAAAAAAAGAAAAGACCAAAGCTGGCCAGAAGTTTGGATAATGTTATAATTCTTTTAGCTGTTGCAGGGAAGAGAAAGTACTAAAGACAGCTCCTATACAACACTTTTTGGATGCAGTATGCCTCCAAACCAGGTTCCCAGGAACCAGCTGTGTGTAAATCACTTGTTGGATTTAGGGTGAATACCCCCACTTACTATAAATGGAGATCACCTCCACATGGATTGCTTAAATGGTAATATCAAATATAAAGAAGACATATAAAGGCTCTTACTGTTTGCACAACACAATGTCTGTCTGTTATGGCTGTGCTCATTAATGGAAAGCTACAATTACAGCCATTTTCCATTAAGCGTTTTACATAAAGCCCTGATGATGACTTTGTAAGGCTTGCACAACATGTTTGCCAATGAACAGCATGAGCAGATGTAATTATATGTTTTTTTTTTCCAGGGAAGAGTATTTAAATTATTGATTAGAGAGCTAGTGATGAGTTAAAAGGCAAAGGCACTGTACAGCAGATCAAATTTAAACACAGGATTACCCATATCTAGGAAGTTACTTTCATGGGCCTTTCAATGGTAGAGATATCACTAGTGTGCCTGTACACTTCAAAATCTTTGAATATTGGAAGAATAGCTGATTTTTCTTGGTAGCTGTGAGAAATCTGAACTAGCCTGGATTTATTTCCTTTGTGTTAGAGCCATGGAAAGACTTCTGTTGGTTTCAGATCAAGACTATCTCATAATTTCTGCAGCGTTTGTGCTGTGTTTGTGTCTACAAGTCTAATGAGTATGAAGAAATTTAGTCTTGGCCGTTCCTACTGTTGGGGATCTTGATGTGACAGCGTTTGTGTCACGGATTTATGTTTACCTCTGCTCCTGGAGTTATATGGTAACAGTAAGAGTTTGTCTTCTCTAGCAGGGGATGATCAACTCAATTTCCTTCTTACAGCAGAGAACTACTGAAACAGAGGAGCCTTGTATCCAGTTCTAACTACCTGAGAAGTGTGTGCACCTGTGGCCTCACATCTGGTTAATTACACATCACTTGATTCTCTTCTCCTTGTCCTCTCCTACTGTGGTCTGCCCCCTACACCCTGTTTCCTTCTTCTAGTCCCATGCTCTTTGCTTACAAAGTACAGACTCTGTTCATTAAGTTTCCCTTGCTAGATTAATTCTCATAGTCCAGTCACTCTGCTTTTCCCTCTCACAAGACTTCTGAGGTTAATTCCCATCACCCTGTTTTCAGTTTACTTATTCAGCTCAGTGTAGTCTGCTTTTCTATTTCTCTTCCTCATCCCCTCTTTTTTACTTTCTTTGATCTCATTGTTTCTTGCAAGGTCTTTCAGAGCTGTTCTCTCTAACTGGCCTCTCATTCATTCTGTCCAACCTCCTTTGAAGCCCAATGCAGGGCTTTCTGATCACATATTCCAGGATCAATATTCCCTCTGCATCTATTTCTCATGCCTTCCCTCTCCCTGTTATTTTTATTCTTTTTCCACAGGTCTTTTTTCAGGTAGACCTCCTCACCTGTTCATTGCCTGTTCATTTCCTTCCCTGTTATCTATGTCTAGCTAAAAGGGAAATAGTTGTGTGTTAGAACAAAAAGACCTCAAGGGTGGTGAAGACAGAGTAGAAGAGGGAGAAGAGAGGTTCAAGAACATCAACCGATATTGGATTCATTCTGTGAGTTCAGATACCATCTATGTATGTCCTAAGCATATTTACTGTGCTGTTACTATTTACTGGGACAGTCTGAACTACTTTACTTCTTAAATTTGGAGGTCCTGGATAATAATTCATTTTCACTTGGGGGATAGCTACAATGCTTGGGGGATGAACAGAAAGGGTGTAGTGGTGAAAAAGGGGAGAGAGATGTCCACAGCTGCTGGGAGAATACTGGGAGTACACGCAGGTTGTGACAGATGTTCAGGGAAAGATGAGAGAAAAAAGCCTGGAAATTTACCCTTCTTTTGGGTTTTCACAGTGCAAACCCAACGTTAATCAGAAGCTCCTGGCCACAGGGTTATCATTAGTAATGCCTACATCTTTCCAGAATACTTCTGCCTGTTGGAAACTGACTTTCCTTCTCTTCCTTTGCAGTAGCTCTGCTCCCTGCAGTTCCGACTTACTCCAACCTTTTTTTTTGTCCTTGCAATCTATGGGAGTGTCAAATGGTCTGGAATGAAATTCAGGCTGGAACAAATAAGGGAAACAGTAGTGATATTAGGATTTCTGAGGCCATGGAACTGCTTGCCTGTAAAACAGGGAATGCCCATCATGTGAATGAATTTAGCCTGGACAGAGCAGAGTACTAGAAATCAGGGTAGAAAAAGTGCTATGGTGAGTAGCACTACACCACGAGCAACATAGATTAGATCAGGGCCAGCAAAGATAATGATTTCAGATATTCATTTTGTTTCCTAAACTAGAAGTGGGAATGCCAGTACAATATCACCAGGAGATGTTGCTTCTCAGAAAGGCAAGATGCATCTTGCCAAGTGGGAACTTCTGTCTCTCCCAGGTGCCTCTTACAGATTGAAGTGGTACCCGTCACAGAGTTTTGTGTTGTCAGGTTGACACAAAGGAAATCTCATCTCACACATGCTTAGAGTTTGCTTCTCCCATTCACTTCCATGTACAAGGCCCACAAAATTCCAAAGAATCATGAGGAATTTGGTTGCTTGCTGGGTGCACACTACTGGAATAAGAACCAAAATGTGAGGTGATGTATCTGCAGCGGCAGCTCTACTCAGTTTATTGTTTCTTTTATGATACAGTGCTGCAATTGTTGGTCTGTTCTTAGGGAACATTCAGAAACAGTAAAAGTAAAATATTTACAGGGGTTATTAACTGAGTAGTCTCTCATAGAATTCTTCCTCAGCTTATTTGAACATGCAGCAGCCAGCAATGTTTTTCTTTTGACTGATAATCTTTGAATGAGCCTAGAGGGAAAGAGAAAAGTGTTCTCCAAAGCAAACACTTTAATGGCCCAAAGAACTGACAGCAATTGTATTTCAATCCATGTATATTGATTACAGACAGTTCCAAAACTCTTAAGAAAAAGATGATGTGTAGTGTGATGGGCTCCATTTTGGTTCTCAGATTTGGGATTGAATCAGGGACATCAAAAGCTGAAGAGCACTCATTACTGCCATTGAGCTAAAAGACTGTTGTTTAGTAGTGGCATATGTAGTATTTCACATTCTCTGTGGCCAATGTACAGAGGGAACATTATAAAAAAGCAGTCTTTGTTTTTAAAAGAAAGTATTGGTATCCGATGTACTATACATAGTGTGTAAAAAAGATATTCACTAGTTTTACTTCAATACTACCAGAATTGTTTCACATTTTATTGAAAGACTACCAAGGCCTCTTCATAAGAGAGAACAGCCCAATGTTACGTGATTTTCAAGGAGGGATAAGAAGTTCGTTTACCCAGTTTTGTCTGCTTTCTTCCAAGCTGAAAAGAAGTTTTGACTTGCATCAAGCAAAGGAGGTAATTCTTGGGCAAATGGTCTAATCACTAAAGCAACTGTCCTGTTCTCAGATGCAGTCTGGACATAAGGAACTTGGCCATCTGATAATCACCTCTTGAAAATACATGCTTAAAAACCCTGGTAGTGCTGAATGTTGTCATCTGTGGAATCGAGCCTTAGTTTATATTTCTCTAAAGAAAAATAGTTTTACATGCACAAAACTGACCAAAAGGAGTTATAGTTTCCTCCCTTTTCTCTCCACCCCCGTTCCGCTTCCACTAACAAATGTTTTCCCTTCTCCAGTCAGCTCTCTTCATGATGCATGTATCTTCTTTCAGCTACACAGCAGGTGCCTGGATGGAATCCTGGCTTTCACCCAAAATTTTCTTGGGTGTATTTGTTTGATATGTTGCCAAGTATTAGAGAGCAACATGAAGAGATTTATTCTCTATTGCACAGGACAGAAAGATTCAAGTTTTCACTCTTCTTTAATAGTCACCACTGTTCTGTGCATGAGTGATCAAATGAGCAACTTGAAAGATTTCCTCTTCACAAAAACAGTAGCCCAAATTAATGTAGGAACTATGGGAGCTCAGACCTTTGCTTATGGCCTCTGTCATAATCTGCATTCCTTATCAGGTTATCTGTGTGTCCTGCTGACTATACAATAGACCAGGATCTTTGCAGAATTGCCACCTATGTGAAAAACAAGTCCTTTCATGGTAACCAGATTGTGCATTTCAATTTAGATGAGGATTAATAGTCTTGAAAGCTGAATCAAAATGAGGAGTCTACTGCAAAGACAGTATTTAATTAATTATATCAGTGGCCCAACTACATTAACATATAATGAACAATTAGTGGTTAAAGTCTGACACTGGTATTAATCTCTGCTTACGGTGCTCTTGGAGTACATTTGAAAGATCATAGAATCATAGACTCTTTTAGGTTGGAAAAGACCTCTAAGATCATCAAGTCTAACCATGAACCTAGCACTGCCAAACCTACCACTAAACCATGTCCCTAAGCACCACATCTATATGTCTTTTGAATACCTCCAGGGATGGTGACTCAACTACTTCCCTGGGCAGCCTGTTCCAATGTTTCACAACCTTTTCAGTGAAGAAATTTTTCCTAATATCCTACCTAAACCTCCCCTGGTGCAACTTGAGGCCATTTCCTCTTGTCCTACTTCTTGTTGCTTGGGAGAAGAGACCGACCCCCACCTTGCTACAGTCTCCTTTGAGGTTGTTGTAGAGAGCAATAGGGTCTCCCCTGAGCCTCCTTTTCTCCAGGCTAAACAACCCCAGCTCCCTCAGCTGCTCCTCATAAGATTTGTTCTCTAGAGATCTTTAGAGATCTAAGATATTTTATACCAGCTGCTTCAAGTACCAGAAAACCATTTCTGTTTCTAATTTGCTTTTCTGATTTAAGTTAATATTCTTTTCTGATTTAAACACTATGTTTTTCATAAACCTCCAGGGCTGATGTACTCACTGGAGACTTAGTCCTTTGTTAACTCAGTCCTTCTTATGGCCAGAGGATAGGACTGAGAGAAAAAACAGCAAATGACAATGTTAATAAGTATTTGTTCTGTGGGAGTACCAAGAAAAAATGCTCTCAAATTCAAGGTTACAATACTAGAATTGTAAGTGATATTATGACACTGTGCATTAGGAGGAAGTAGCCCTTCCCTCCACACTGCAAGGTTTTCAAGCAAGTCAAAATCACAGTGGTAGACTAATACAGGAACTACTGGCAATTATCTCATATACTTGCCTGGTTCTTGTATTCCTCCTTGATTGTTCACAGTGGGGTAGCGTTGGAGACAGTATTTTAGGCTCAGGGTTTGAACACACCTGAAGCAGCTCTTCTTATATTCTTTTCTTCTGGAAAATTACTTTGTTGTGTGGTCAATCATTCAGGTTACTTATAAAATTCCCTTTGGCCTGTAAGTCTTGAGACCTACAGTGCTGACACACGTCATCCCTAATGAAGAGAGAGATTCTATTAACTGTCATGCTACTGTTCGTATGAGTTAAATGTATGTTTATGAATAAGAGCTTGTATATAGAAGGTGAATAAGAGCTGAAGGTAGCTGAGTAATATGTCAGAGAGACAGTCAGTGAGAAATGTCAGTTTGCAATGTGAGACAGACAAAAATGTCTATTAATAATCCATATGTAAATGATTTTTTTTAACTTCAGGAAGCATTCATGAAGGAGGTTGAAGGCTGACGCCCACAACTGAGGTAGAGTTTGCAAATATGACAGCAGAAGGGGGTATGCTGCTAACAAAAATCAGGCGCAGAGCAGAGATGATGATCGCACAGGTTCACCAAGGGCAAATAGTGCCTGACCAATCTGGTGGTCTTCTATGATGGAGTGACTATATCTGTTGACAAGGGAAGACTGACCAATGTCGTCTACCTGGACTTCTGTAAAGCCTTAGACATGGTCCCACGTGACATCCTTATCTCTAAATTGGAGAGAGATGGATTTGAAGGGTGGACTATTTGGTGGATAAGGAATTGGCTGGATGGCCGCAGGTGGAGGCCAGTGATGGCTGGTGTCCCTCAGAGGTCCGTCTTGGGACCGGTGCTGTTTAATATCTTTATCAATGCCATAGACAGTGGGACTGAGTGCACCCTCAGCAAGTTTGCAGATGACACCAAGTTGAGTGGTGCAGTTGATAAACCAGAAGGAAGGGATGCTATCCAAAGGGACCTGGACAGGCTTGAGAAGTGGGCCCATGTGAACCTCATGAGGTTCAACAAGTCCAAGCGCAAGGTGCTGCACCTGGGCCGGGGCAATCCCAGACATGAGGACAGGCTGGGAGAAGAACGCATTGAGAGCAGCCCTGCAGACGAGGACTTGGGGGTTCTGGTGGATGAAAAGCTTGACATGAGCTAGCAGTGTGCGCTCAGAGCCCAGAAGACCAATTGCATCCTGGGCTGCATCAACAGAGGCATGGCCAGCAGGTCGAGGGAGGTGATTGTCTCCCTCTGCTCTGCCCTTGCGAGGCCCCACTTGGAGCACTGCATCCAGGTCTGGGACCCCCAGCAGAAGGAAGATGTGGACCTGTTAGAGTGGGTCCAACGGAGGACCACACAGATGATCAGAGGGCCAGAGTGCCTCTCCTGTAAAGAAAGGCTGAGACAGTTGGGGATGTTCAGCCTGGAGCAGAGAAGGCTCCAGGGACACCTCAATTGGCTTTTCAGTATTTGAAGAGGGCTTATAAAAAAGATGTAAAGCAACTTCTTACATGGCCAGATAGTGATAGGACAAGGGGGAGCAGTTTTAAACTAAAAGATGGAAGATTTAGATTAGATGTTAGGAGGAAATTTGTTACTCAGAGGGTAGCAGGCACTGGAACAGGCTGCCCAGAGAAACTGTGAATGCCCCATCCCTGGAGGCGTTCAATGCCAGGTTGGATGGGGCCCTGGGCAAGCTGATCTAGTGGGTGGTATCCTTGCTTATGGCAGGGGGATTAGAACTAGATGATCTTTAAGGTCCCTTCCAACCCAAGCCATTCTGTGATTCTAGGATTGTAGGATCAAGAGATGTGCATGTATGAAGACTGAAGTGCATTAGGTAAAATCATTCCATGAACTGCAAAACATGGAAAAGAAGGAAGGATATCTTTTGCAGATCTACTTAATGTTTCTTTCAAAGTATAAAATAGGTAGTGTTCTGACTGCAAAGAAACTTATGTAGAAGAGTTTTTAAGAAGAGTTGTAGAGATGATCCAAGAGGTTGCACAGTGATCAAATTGGCTTTATGGTTGGAAAGATAGTAATGACTGAAATGAGGCAAAGAATTCAGAGGTAAAGAAGGCAGTGATTCTCTGAAACTTCCTGATGCAGACCTTCATATCTGACAGTTTACAGGCTTTGCTCTATCCCTTCAAACCAGCAGAATCGTCTAAGCTCCTATTCTCCCTCAATCATCCATCAAGGCAACATAAAACTTTGGCAGAGTTTTGTGTGAGATCCAGCCCTGTGGTGCCCAGCTCATTCTATGAATCAGCCTCTGCAGTGGTATTATTAATGGCAGCATGAAGGTACCTAGTACGTTTACTGCAATCTTGACTCTCAGGCTAGCTCCTTGTCAGACTTGCTTCCCTCATCCCTATGTCTGCGAATTTGGAAATCACCTGTAGTGTGGGAGACTCCAAAATTTTCTTCCTCACTGTTCCCAAATTTTTCCTGATTTATATAACCACTGTGCCCAGTTGTTAAATACATTCCTTTGTTTGGCCTGCACGGAGACAAAACTTATCATGACAGTGGTGAACACACACTTTTTAACACATAACTCTGTAACTTACATGATTTTGTAAGAGCCACCTAGACATTAGGGATGGCAAGCAGAAGCATGAAGAGACCTGTGGCTGGGAGGATGCCTTAACTGTGTAATATTACATTACACTTTGATTTAGAGGAGCCCTTCAGCAGATAGTGTAATGAATTACAACCATGTAATGAATTTCCTTCATGACCTCCCTTACTGCTTTTTCTCTGATCAGGATGTCAGCTTCCCAGTGAGATCATGCCACTGTCACCAAGAGTAATAATGCCTTGGTTTTTTTTCTGTTTAAAGTCACTTGCTTGTTCATTTATCTGTTTCTTTTCAGTGTGGCCCTGATTGTTTTTATTTGTTTTAGGTTCATGTAGTCTTTGAATGGGAATGGAACCGTTTGGCTTCTCTGATATTCAACTCATCCATTTAGTAAAATCGTTTGTTTCTCTGCATAGCTGCCTCCAGTTTTGTTAACATGACTTTTTTTCAATCTTATGACCCACTAAGCTTATGACCCAGTAAACTGAATGATTACCCTCTCAGTTACCAATGATCTAACTGGCCCTTTTAATATTGCACTATACTTAGTGCAAGTGATTTTTCTGCTTGATTAGCAGTGCAAGGATATGCTCCAGAACCACAGGGACCACCTTTATTTTCCCTAAGGGGGTCAAGGAGGGGCAAAGCAGCAGAAGAAAGTGACAAGAAAATTTAAAAGAATACAACAATCAGATGGGATTCTCCTGCCTGAGTTAAATTCACTTAAGATTTTTTTCTAACCAGTGGCAATTAAAACCAGTGACACATTGCTTGCCTTTATGGTCGTTAGAGGATGGTAATTCAACCATAGCCCACTTGGATGGTAACAGTAAAAAAAGAGAGAAGGAGATGAGAAAACACAGAAGTATTTTCCTATTACTGGCACAGAAATGCTAGAAAGCAAGGGTTTGCACTAGCTTTGGAACTGGAAGTTAGAAGAATTGCTGAAAAATTTTCCTAAGTGAAATGTCATGTGGCAATCTAAAGAAAAAACCCAGCAGGAAAATGATATAATGAAGGAGTGAAAATAACTTTTTTAATTTTTATTTTTATTTATCTATTTATTTATTTATTTTTAGCAGCTCTTCAGCTTGTAAAACAAGAACCCACCACAGATTTCATCCTGTTCTTCCTTCTTGCTTTGTACAATACCCAATATCCTCAGGTGTTTTACAGCTCAGTCAAGGGGAAAGAATCCTAAAATCAGCTTACTTTGTAGGATTGCAAGCTCTGGGTGTTTTCAGTTCAAGTAGACTCAGAGCTAACAAATTGGAAGGCAGAGTTTGTAGTAAGTGACAGGGAAGTGATAAGATAAAGGCCTATACTTCTAAAGCTTTAAAAATATTAAAAATATTTGATGGGACCAAGTCAAACAGTTGTAATTTTTATGCATCCTATTTATTTCTGAATAACTCATGTACAGATTTCACACCAGTATCCCTTACAGCAAGGTAGTTGTATTAACATTACTGGAAACACTATGAAGGGTTTTGGAAACATGAACGTAAAACCTGCCTTCTGCAGCTGTATGGGACTATGAAATCCCACTTCAAGTATCATGTCAGGAGAGTGGAAAGTAGAGTAGCTCTTTGGCTTTTTAGTGAAGTTTGAGCTAGTAACTCTGAACACCACTTAGTTGAAATGCAGGGTTCAAAGAAGTTTAGTATTCTTAAGCTAGTGTTTCATGAGGAGGAGGAAGTTGAAGTACACATCTTCACCACTGTTAAATAAAAAGTTCATGTTACCATTGCTGTTTCTGGGATTCTGTAACAGAGGTGACAAAGTGGAGCTGTTCTCTTAGCAACCTGTTCCAATGAGGCTGACAGGAATTTTTAGTATGTGGCTCTAGCCTGTCTTTTATAACAATCTGTTGTGGTTTAGCCCCGGCAGGTAGCTAAGTGCCACACAGTCGCTCGCTCACTCTCCCAGGTGGGATGGGGAGAGAATCAGAAAGGTAAAAGTGCCAGAACTCATGGGTTGAGATAAAAGCAGTTTACCAGGTAAAGCAAAAGCCGTGTGCAAGCAAAGCAAAACAAGGAATTCATTCACTACTTCCCATGGGCAGGCAGGTGTTCAGCCACTTCCAGGAAAGCAGGGCTCATCACGCATAATGGTTTCTTGGGAAGACAAACGCCATCACTGCCAACGTCCCCCACTTCCTCCTGCTTTACCCCAGCTGTTATTGCTGAGCATGACGCCATATGGTGTGGAATATCTCTTTGGTCAGTCTGGGTCACCTGCCCTGGCTGTGTCCCCTCCCAGCTCCTTGTGCACCCCCAGCCTCCTCGCTGACAGGGCAGCACAAGAAGCAAAAAAACCCGTCCTCGGCTCTGTGTAAATACTGCTCTGCAACAACCCAAAACATCACCACTATTTTCATCAAAAATCCAAAACACAGCATTGTGTGAGCCTCTACGAAGAAAATTAACTCTGTACCAGCCAAAACCATGACACAATCAATAAAAATGGGAGCATGTCCATTGATTTTCCAAAGAGCTAAATTGGACCTTACAGCAAGGCTGTCAAACTCAGCAAAACTCGAGAGCAAAGAGGCATTAGCAAAATGTCCCCCTTTCTGGAAGAGGAGGAAAAGTTCACAGTAACCAGATAAAATCATAACAAACACGGCAACAAACTGAGCTGTGAATTTTGCGAACATTTTTAGAAAGACAAGATGGTAAGCTCTCTTCATGATGTTGTCAATATGGAATGCAAATCAAAACTCAGTGCCTCCTGCGGCAGGACAGTGCGACCTGACAAACCATTAGGCTGGTATTCAATTTCTAATAAAGTACAGATGAGGAAAAAAGGAAACACTGTTTCACATAGGAATCCAGCCCGTATTCAGTTAGCATCCTCAAGGCCTGCAAAACCACCTCTAAGTTGGTGAAAAATGGCCTACCAATTTACTGATGTTGCTAATCATAGTTGTGTTAAATATAACATGACCCAAACAGAAAATTTTCAGCTGCTCATGTCATCAAATTGTGCAACTTTTTCTGGATTCACTTTGTAAAGTGTAATGAAAAGAAATTGGACTTCTGCAACAGTTTCAGCTCTTTCTTGTGGAACTATGTGCTCATGCAGCTCGCCTCTTGATGGGACTGCTGGAGAGTGAAGGGCAACTTGTGTTTCCACTTCTGCAGCAGGGGAACTTTGTTCAGCTGTGCAGTCTTCATCCTTTTTCTACCCACTCTCTAGTACTTCCCAGTGCATCTCTAGGACAGTAGCATAACATGGGCATGAATTAGACACTGTATGCAAGAAAATAGAAGGGATGACACAAATAAAGATATGTGTCTTTTTCAAGGCCAAACATGCAGATAGCTTTATGGTTTATTATTATTCACACTGCCCAAGGTAACTACACTTTTTGGCTTGGGTTGGGAGCTAAATTGGAGATAACACCAAGTGAAAAAGTAAAGGTAAACATAATCAAAGTGTCCTGATGATCAATGGATACAAGAAAGAAAAGATTTTTTTTCTTCTTCCTTTATCAATATTTTAAAATGTCTCTACAGATATGTTCAGTCAGCTAAGCAAACAATAGGTTATGTAATCTAATAAAACTGGTTCTGGTATACCAGGGGTCTTGGCTATATCTACTAAAAGCAATGCAGCTGTTAAGATGAAATGCAATTTGAAATGCAAAGTTTTTTTTTTTGTTGCTATCTTCTTTAATTTCAAGCTTTGCTTTATAGCTTTTGCAAGTGTTTCTGTTCATTTGTAGTAATAATCACAAAGATAAACATTAGTGATCAAGTGATTGGGAAAGAGCAGAACTATTTGCTTTCTAAATCCCAGTCCTCAAAATGGTCTTGGTTGTACCAGAGCAGTTGTTCATACAAGGGGAGAGTCAATGCACTATGGTATGCTGTGCTACCAAACACAGTGAAGAGCTATGCAAGATGCAGCACTGATTTGGACTTAATATATTTAAGCAGCTCTCCACTGTTTAAATAGAAAAAGTCTTCAAGCCTTTTTCTTCATCCTCATCTCTTCCGTCATGAAATTATTTTATTCTCTCCACAGAAGAAAACAGAGAGGTCTCCTTCCAGTCTGAGGGAACAGCAGGCTATTTTTATGCTGTCTGCCTTCTCATAAAAATTCTGCTTGGGGAAGGTGGTTTCAGGTTCTGCTGGAGGCTCTGTCATAGTATGAAAGCTGCTGAGCATAGCTAGTAAGGGAGCACATGGTGAAGATGCAAAAGGGCCTGGGCCTCAGTTTTACTTCTGCCAGTCTTCAAATCTGCCATTTCACCCTACTAAGGAGCAAAGAATGAAGTATGTGCATGAAAAATCACTGCATTCCCAGGCACCCTCCCGCAGCAGTACCCACTGAGTCAGTGCTCTGCATGGCCCTCTAAGCAGGGAGCATTTTGAACTGATAATGCTGCAATTGTGCCCAGCAGAGTTTCCACTACCTGGACATCTCCACATTATCAGCAGTGTTTTTCAAATAGCCAGCTACCAAAATGAATTCAGGTCTTGCTTTCTTAACGGAAGCAAGCTGCAGGTATTTTGGCCTCTTCATTCTCTGTCTCGTCACCATGACAAGCCTTTGTTAAGAAAGGGACCAGACTCATATTTCTGTCTGTAGTGCATGACTGTGTGGTCATTGAGACCTCTATTAAATTGTTTAGAATCCAGTAGCCTGGGCTGGTGTCAACAGGTGAAAGACCATGAGTGTTCCTGATAGCAGCTAAGTTTGGACCAAGTATCTCAAAGGTAAGGCAGTGCTTAGTAGTTCTCATATTCGCAAAGGTTTATATGCCAGTGAGTCCTGAAAGTGGGTTGTTTAGAAAACAACAGCAAAATTATGCTTCTCCATCTGAAAGACAAGTGAGAAAGTTCTGTTCAATCTATTTATGCAGTCACTGTACATTATCAAAACTAATTTTTAATTAACCACAGTGGGAATTGTACATCTATAGTCTAGAACCCATGGGGGAAGGCATGTAGGAGGCACTTATTTGGAGCAATAAAATCAGACACGACTATGATTTTGAGATTTTACCTATTAATCAATGACCAAAGAAGAGAAGACTCCTTTATTTTTCATGATGAACAAGGAGAGATGAACTGCTCAATTACCTGTGCTACAGAATACACTGTTCCATGGACCCACTTCTCTTTTGACACCTAATAAATATTGCAGGCTCAGTTCTGAGGCACAGAGTTGTGTATCGTATAGGCAAGTGAGGAGTGCAACGTCGCTTTTGCTGACTCTCCCTGCACTGTTCAGTTGTAGGAGAACAAGCCAAAGGTTACTTTTTTGAGACGGATGAGAGGAGGGTTTTGTATATCACTCTGCTCACCACCACGAAATCAAAAGCACCTCTCAGGAAAGTACATGTAAATATGTGACTAAACATTTGCAGAACTGAGACTTTCCTGACTTCTCTCTTCCCAAGGTACAGATGTTCTTTTCTCTGAATTTGAATAGCCCTGTAACATCTTTTTGATCCAGCTATTTGGCCAGCTGCTCCATGGCTCCTCCAGCTGCTGCTTCATGTTAAGTGGCAATGTGAGAGGACAGTCTGTCATCATCACAGTGAACACTGCTGTTTCTCCTGCCTCTGAACCCTTCTAATGTGCTTCAGCCTGAGGAATTTGTCTTTACCTTTTAGTGGTAGAAAGAAATAGGTATTTTTACAGAGGACATAGGATTTGGAAACTCTGGCTCAGACTTTTGAGAGCAGCCTGCTAGTTCCTGGTATTTTCAGACCTGGAACTGCCAGATCTTTTCTTCTCTGTGCCCTTGGGAAGTAAACTGTGGAGAAAACGAGACTTGGAAGCAAGAAGTTACTAGAGCTATCTGACAGTGCAGCATGAGGTGCAGAGGTGCTAGATGATTGGTTTTGTGTGCCTGGTGATGATTCTTGTCCCTTGGCTTAAACAATGATTAGGCTTTTACTAGTGAACTGTGGAAGAACCCCATTTTCTAGCAGTCAGACCTCTCTCTCCATCACCTTGGTGCGTTCAGGTTTTGTGTGGGTGCTGTGGTGCCCTGCTGCCTACTCACAACACTTCTGCAGTGAAATCTGACTGGTGTCAGGCCTGCGATGTGCTCAGATGAAGGGTGGTGGGATTGGGTCCCCTTGTCGAGGCGTGCATTGCTCCCTCCCACTCTTGACTAGTTCAAAGTCTTTGTTTGAGGCCTCTGAAGGCTCGTTTTGCCTCAAGGCTTCTGGGATTTCAGCCAGAGCTGCTGGTTTTGAAGCATTTCATTAGCTGTACAGTAGCAATGTTTATAAGGGCTGTAATATCGGTTGTGTCTGTATTGTGAACTTGGCCAGCTACCTGCACTTAAGTCTCTTTGAATAGTTGACCTTACACTCCAATGATTTTCATTAGGATTGGAATGCCAACTCCATTTACTTTGTTTTGAAAAATTCAGTGGTAGTTTTATAGGCGATTAGTCAAAATCCATCTAACTGTTTGTTCATCTGGCCACCCATCATCCTTGTTAAATGTAATTACCAGTTGACCTGCAGGGGGTCTGCTTCTGCTCCAGACAGCTGTCTTCCATACAAAATTGCTGTGAAATTAATGATGCAGGTGCCTGTAAACAATACTAATAATGACATATATGGAACTGGTCTAAAATTTTAATTACAAAAGCAACATTTTTCTCAGTCTATAACTTGAGAAATGAGTGGAAGTTGGGCCTGCATAAAAGGCTTGGTCAGACCATGTTAGCATCCTTCTAGAACTATCCAAGTAATATATATAAAATAATAATGTGAAGGTAACAAAGCTGGTAAAAGGGCTGGAAGACATGCAGTGAGGAGAGGCTGAGGGCACTTGGGTTGTCTAGCCTGGAGAAAAGGAGGCTCAGAGGTGACCTCATTGCTCTCTGCAACTTCCTGAGAAGGGGAAATTGAGAGGGAGGTGTCGGTCTCTTCTCCCTGGTAACCAGTGATAGGACACATGGGAACAGCACATAGCTGCGCCAGAGGAGATTCAGACTAGATGTAAGCAAAAATTTCTTATCTGTGAGGGTGGTCAGACGCTGGAACGCACTTCCTAGAGAGATGGCTGATGCCCAACTCCTGTCAGTGTTCAAGAGGCTTTTGGACAATGCCCTCAATAACATACCTTAACTTCTGGTTTGCCCTGAAGTGGTCAGATGATTGGACTTGATGATCTTTGTGGGTCCCTTCTAACTGAGCTATTCTATTCTATTCTATTCTATTCTATTCTATTCTATTCTATTCTATTCTATTCTATTCTATTCTATTCTATTCTATTCTATTCAATTCATAAGTGTAAATAAAAAGTAATAAAATAAATTTATACTGTAAACAGGAAGTAAGCCTTCATATCACTACTAGTACTGTTATTGCTGCTTCTTACATGGATAAACACGAGGAAAAGGCTGTAAATTGTTCCAAATGCATTCCCAACTGCTTTGTTAATGGTTCTGGGATACATGAAAGCACTGTGCTTCAGGAAAACGCACTGAGAGGGAATCTAATCTTTGTTGTAGAAAATGTGAAGAGTGCATGGAAAATAAAGAACAACCGTCAGTTTTCTACTTTTGGCAGGCTCCTCAGAGGAAGGTTTCATATTTATTGTGCAGGCTGAATCTTTGCTGGCTCCCAAAGCAATTAAAAGAATCCCAAAGTCCAAAACATTAGCCTGTCTAATTAAGATAACATCATTAAATCAGTGGAAATATTCTAATTTGTTGTAGCTCAGAGTCTGCCCCTGAGTGTTGTGCTGCATGCCGTAGCTGGGCTTTAGTTATGGAAGGAGAGAGATGGTGACGTGGGAGGAATGCACAGCCAAGGTACAGCTGTGCTCTTCCTGTTGTGGCCTCAGGGAGCTCTTCTGACAAAATGATAAGCCATTTTCCCTAGGGAATTGCATTGTCTTTAATTGATTTATTACCTATACGAAAATCAGATTCCTTGACACAAATACTTTGCAATTTTAAATTCAGATACCGCCTAGTAAGTACTTATTTATATATCATCTTTCTTTTGTAGTCATTTGGCAGATCTATTCCTGGCATGCTAGCTGAGATATGTACATTTAATAGCAGATAAAATAGTATTGCAGAAATGCCTGTACACTGACGCTTGACTCAAGTCTCTCTTTGGTAGTAATGCAGAGGTAGCAGGGGGGCCTTCAGGACTTCTCTTTTCTGTACTTCCTCATGCACAGTTCCAGAATTTTCCTATATGGCAGACCTAAAACAAAGAAAGAGGGAGAGTGAGCTCCCTTTTTACACAAGTATTGTTAAATCACCTCAATCTGTACACCTGTTCTCCACTTCATATTTCACATTTGTTCATTTGTAAGTCTCAATGGCTGAAGTGGAAAAATAATTCTAGCAGTACCTTTCTGATCTGTTGCTCCTCTGTACAGCTAACAAACAAGTAAGTGACACTAGTTCCACTTTATAATTACTGAAAGACGGCTAAGAGGTAGCATGTCTGGGCACATGGAGTGACTTAGTGGCAGAGCTTAGGAAAGATGCCACAGCATCTAATTTCAAGGTTGCTGGCCTAGCAACCATGAATCATGTCATTTCACAGCCTAGTTCCTCATGGGTATGAGGCATCATTAACTGATTCTAGTGTGAATTACAAGGTTTTATTACCTCATCTTTCCTTTGCCTTACTGCAGCACCTGAAAACACCTGAGTGAGTAAGCATCTGTTCTACTAGGGACTGGATAAATCAATAATAGAAAGGCAATTTTTACTTAGAACTTGCAAGTCAGCAGAGTTTCTTACCCCATATTAAGTGACATGCTCCTTCTAAAGAATATGGAGTAAAAAAAGAATGTGAAATTGTTCTCATTTTGCATATAAGGCCAAAACTCAGCTTCACAGACCAGTCCTTCTCAAGGCTCTCTATGGCTGCAATGCTCTTTACGTATTTTATGAATTCTTGTAAAACCTATCTTAATTTTCCCTCCACAGTGGGCAAGGAACTGACCTCAGCATTTTGACCACAGCATTTTGCAGGCACATATTTTAAAAGCCACATAAGATTAAAAAAAAAAAAAGAAGACCAGCACACAAACAAACTTTATTGATTTGCCATTAAATTCTGCATAATTGAAGCATATAACCACACCTTGAAAATACTAACACATGCATGAAAATAGTATTTCTCTAATCTGAACCATCTGATCTAGGGACCTATTCTATTGGCAGTGCTGATGTATCTATCCAATGGGTTTCTCCTAGTAGTTTGCCAGTTTGACCTGTTTATTAAGGTGAAACCATAGCCTTTTGCAATGTTATATTCTTTATTCTGTTTTTGTAAGATAGTTTTCGAATAGTTTGCCTAGATGAAGAAATTTGAAAAATTCTTAGAAAAAAATTGTCAGCTTTTAATATTCTTCAGACTCAGCTTCAGAATTTATGTACGAAAACATAGAATTTCTCTCCTCAGTGGGCTGGTACCTCAGAGAGCAAGACAGGCCAGTTACCCAGGGTAGTCTTATGGCTGAAGCTAACTAAATTGTTGACAGCACTTTTGCTTTCATTCATAACTCTTGTTTTTTTGTAGTATTTTTAGCTCATCTAATTTCTGTATTTAGATGTGTTTGTGAAAATGGAGATTTAATGTGATAAACCTCAGAAACTGTGCTGTCATCTGCCGGGTAGAATTTGGTCTCTAGGGTATATCAAATCTGTTACTGGCTTCAGTCTAATTTCAGCTGTCAAGTTTCCAATCCATGGAAAGTGCTTGGAGGAAGATTTTAACAGTATTATTCTTTCCTGATCTCTGCTCAGTTTTGTCTTTACTTGGAGCTCCCAAAAATGCTGTGAAAGTGGAAATGGGGATCTGATGAGAGTAGTTTTGGGTGTAATGGGAGCCAATAGTGGTGAAGAAAACTGATGTCTTTTCTGTTCTCTTAAAACCATAGCGATGAGCCTTTTTGAGCAAGCGAAAACCTTACCTGCTCGTAAAGAGGCACCTGAAAGCCAAACAGCATAGCTTTTGGAATTGGCCAGAGAAAGACCTGTTGGTTAGACTGGAAAGTTTTGCTCATCAGCATCTGTACACAGAGGGCAGATGAGCCCTTCCCACCCTTTAGGGTGAGAATGATTTGGGAATGGCATGAAAAATTATGACTAACAACCTCCAAGTCTGAAACTTGTGCAGGATGAAGAATGTCAGCAATAGTTCCTGAATTCAGCCACCAGCTCCTGTTCAGTCTGTAGTACATCTGCTAGAAAGACAGCTGCACGCAGCTTAAGGAATTCTCCAGATCCCTTAGTAAATGAATCCAACCAATAATTACCATCACAGCTCATAATTACCAGTTCACTTCTGCTCCGACATGCCATCACTTTGCAACCACTAGACCTTGCTATGCCTTTTCTTCCTCAGACTAATCTACATTCAAAAATCCCTTTTATGGGTAGATAGCTTACACCATAATCAAGTCATTTTGTTATGTTCTAACTGAGATTTTAAAACTCTCTAGTTTTCTGGACTTCTTATTTGCCAATCACTTAATTTTCCACCACCTGCACAGCTACCGTTGAACCTCTGAAAATGTTAGCACTCTAAAGATATTTCACACTTCTAAATTAAAAAAGTCAAGTGCATAAAAAACTTAGACTATACTTTAGCTCTCTGACTGCTTTTAAACTCTCTAAGCCAGCAACTTCCAAAAAGATTGAGAAAGAAAAATATCTACTACGTGTAGTTTTGTTCCCAAATCTTTCAAATGTGATTAAGGTTCCCAGGAAGGTACTTTATGGCAAATTACACAAGATAACATTCATGCTATGCTACTTCTGCTGCTGGCATCTTGCTTTCTCTTTGCCTAACTCCGTACACGCATGGTCCCACTGTGACACAGAAATTTGTTTTTTTTTTTTGCCTCAGACTTTCACAGATCACAGTGAATTCTACATGAGCTAGGGACATGACAAGAAGGATAAATTTAACCCAGGAATAAAATTGTAATTGAATTACTCTCTCATCTCACAATCTATAGGTGATCTCTTTTCTTCCTTCTTAATTTTAAGTATGGTACAAAGACTTTCACTTTACATACACAAAAGATCCTGCTCCTTATTGATACTGCAGTAAGAGTTAATGCAGTTAATGCACTGAGTTAGCAAACCTTTGCTTTGTTTGCTTTTAAGTGGACGATATGCAGCACTCCTCAGAGCCATGCATGCATACTCTGCGGTGATCACAGAATGAGACAGCAACGAGAGACTCAGAGAAGAAGAACCTCAGACTGTTTTCCCAGGCTGATCACAAGCCTATCACAAGCATAGTAAGGCAGGAGGCAGTTGCGCTCGTGGGTGCAGGAGGTCGGTGCTGACTGACCCAGATGAGGGAGGTGTGGAGTGCACTGCATGAATGAGTTGTGCAGAATACTTGGGGGCACACACTAAAAAAAGCAACAGTAAGGAAATAGGCAAAGATGGTGCTCTGACATGGCAGAAGATGGTGGTTGGACGAAGATGGCTATGATTCACATTACTGTTTTCACTTACCTTAGATCTAGCTGTTTTCAAGGATGAAGGATATTATTTCTTTCTTTATGCCAGAAAGATTCCAGCTTAATAATTAAAGATGACTGATTGTTCCATGCAGTCAGGGCTAGTAATGTGTCAGATTAATAGGGAATTAATCATAACTAGAAAACAACAATTCAAAGGTTATCATTAGCTGCTAATAGATGTAAGCAATTTAGAAATGTATTACACTGTGTGACAATGAAGGAGGCTGGCTGCTCAATCAGTATAGGTTCAGTCAGGAATGGCACTAATTTATACCACTGTAAGGATGTGGCACAAAATACTTAAACCATCAATGTAAGCATCCAGCTCACTAACATGTCTGATTTATCACTGTGTAAGATGTACAGAGAATTAGTTAAAAAAAAAACAACTTTTGGAGCCATCTGCTCATACTGATATGAGAAAGCTACTTCTCTTGATCAGAACTTTACAGAAAAGCCCGTCACCTGCTCTTAGAAATCAACTGAAATGAAAACAGTAAAAGTATATAACAAATTGTTCGTAGGGAGAGAGGTAGAACCCACATGAGACTGCATCACCCAGATGGCCCAATATCCAGGGGGATGAATGGGTGGTGTCACGCTGGACGCGGAGCTTTTATGATAAGCTTAAGACAAAATGTCTGGAGGGTGCTCTTTTTGTCTTAGCTTATCAGAAGGCCTCTGGCTATAGCACTGTGTCAAATATGACATTCTGGGTAAGGCAGTATTGTAGTCTTGTTCAGCAAAGGCATGCTCTCTCGAACGATACATACTAAGGGAAGGACAAAACTGGGTGACACATTTAATGCACTGCCTCTTGCACCCACATTGCATATAGTTTTGTTGTCCTGCAACTGACATTGTTGATGGTAGATGGTGTAAGAGACTTAAATGTCCTCTGGACCATGTTTAAGAGGATCCAACAGTGCTTTCTGGCCACAGATCTCTATAGCTGCAAGAGTATATAGTGATGGTGAATGTTTCCCAAGTCCATAGCTGAGACAGCTGAAAGCAAGCATTGGAGGTATCTCTGCCTCTTCTCACTTCCTCTCACCCCCAAACACTTTTAGGTACCATACAACAACCAGACAAACAGAAGGATAAAAAAATGGCTGGATAATTGAGCTCAAAGGGTAGTAGTTAATGGGTCATATTCTACTTGGTGTCTGTTAGCAAGTATCACAGGGGTCTGTATTGGGACATTTCCCCTTTAATGTCTTTATTAATGGCCTGGGGAAGGCAACTAATGTGAAGTTTGCGGACAATACATAATCAGGGGGATTAGGAAGGAGGAGGAAGATCTTCATCCCTTTTTTGCCATTGTAGTAGCTCAGAAGGAACAAAAGGCTGACCATTTGTTCAGAATGATGGAAAAAGTATTACGAGGGCTGTGGGGGGAGAATAAACTCTTCTCCATCTCAGTAACTTCCAAATCTAATTGGTGAGAATTTAATAGTATGGCTTATGGTGCACAGGAAAAAATAGTTATGACAACTGTGATAGTGATAAAACTGATCTGAAGATGTAGACAGTGGGAATGCAAGCAGATTTTAAATCACTTTTAAACAGTGTTTTAAACTGTTGATTTATATGCAGCAATGCAGTTATGTAAAGAATACAGAGCAGATGGGCCATGGCCCCAAACAAGTGTGCGTTTGCTTAAGAGCTTCATGAAAAATTGCACTTATTTGAGCCTGCACATAATCTGCTTGAATAAATGCAAGTAGCAAAGGCAGGACTGTGGCATCTAGTGACCTTGCTAGAAGAAACATAGGGAATACTCTGTTTATTTTCTCCCCAAGCAGAGAACCCATGGTTTTTTACTTCTGACTGACTTTCTGTGCTGCCAACTGAAGCCCATTGACTTCAAGGTCTTGGTTTTGAATATTTTCTACTGTTTGTATGATCTCAAAAAAAAAAAAAAAAAAAGGGGAGTTCTGAGGGCATGGGGGGNTTCTGAGTGCATGGGTGGGTACCACACACAGTCCACAGGCTCAGGATAGAAAGTTAATACAAAATGTGATGTTAATCTGCCTGTAGATCTCGGCCCCAGTTGTCAGGGAAAGCTACTACCTGAAAAGTCCTCTTAGGATATTCCTGCTGACACTCCTTTCCTGGAGGTGAGAAACAGCATGTGGTACCAGCATTTTAGCCATTAACTCAGATCTGGTAGGGACTTTTGTGATGCTTTGTGAAGGGAAAATCCTTCCCTAACATAAGCTCTTTCCTATGACATTTCCAAAAGGAAATGACTGTCAGTCANAACCCCTTGTAATCTCAGGGTATTTTAAGGCAGTGGTGGGCTGCCCCTGACTGACAGCCAAAATCCCACCCAAGCACTCACTCACTCCCTGTCCCCTCCAGTGGGACAAAGGGGAGAATATAGGAAAGACCAGGAATGAGAAAGCTTGTGGGTTGAGATAAAGACAGGGAAGCCACTTACCAATTACTGTTGCAGGCAAAACTGACTCAACTTGTGGAATTTAACTTAATTTGTTGACAATTAAAATAATTATTTCATATTTAATAGCTGGAAACAGAAAGACAAGCGTTAAAACACATAATGAAAGCACCTTTCCTCTCCCCTTTTCCCAGGTTCATCTCCACTCCAGGCTCCTCTCCTCCTGCTTTGTTGCTGCTGCAGGTCACGCTCAGTCCCTTCAACTGGGCTATAAACCGCGAAAGGGAGGGTGGTGTTGGTTACAGTCAGTACACAGCAGTTTCTCTCTGCTGTTTCTTTCTTACACTTTTCCTTTGCTCCTATGTGGGCTCTCCGTGGGACATAGTTCCTTCAGGAATACCCATCTGCTCCAGTGCAGGTCCTCCATGGGCTGCATGGCAATATTTGCTCCACCACAGAGTGCTTCCTCCTCCTCTGGCATTGGTGTTACCTCTGCTGTTTTTCACTCTTTTCTTAAATACATTTTCACAGAGGCACCACCAGCTTCGCTGATGGGCTGTGTCCTGTGGTGGGGCCATTGCAGCCAGCTGGAAATTGCTGTGTCCCGCACCGGGCAGCCCCGGGCCTCCTCTCACAGAAGCCACACCTGCAGCCCTGCCATTACCAACACCTGGCCACCTACACCCAATACAAAGGCAAAAAGGAAGACAAAAATCAATGGGCCCTCAAAGTCCAGAGCCTGGATAGATACCTGTCAGTCCTTATTGTGACAGCAGGTTCATGATGCAAAAATCACCTTGGCATCAGTTGAACGTCTCACACCAGTAGGCAGCATGTAGTTCTGTTTGTAGCTTTGGGCTCTGGGTTATTCTAATTCACGTGTCCTCTTAGCCAAGACGGCAGGATGCTAAAACCGAAAAATCTTACATGTAGAGCATACTGTTAATCATTGTTTTATGTTCTCCCTTAGCACTATAAACTTCTAGTGTGCATCTGTTCAGTTGCCCCAAGACAGAATTTGTGATACAAAAAATGTACATCCAGCTATGGGTAGTGCAGGAAGCTCCTTCCTCAAGCTGGCTGTTAGCTTGTGAGGCTGCCTTTGGCCTTTCATTCTTCAGGATCTGGTGGAAGATTGCATGGGGAGAAGAGAAAGATCGGTTGTGATGTATCGGGCTACTTTGCCAGAATGTTTGGCAGTATATTTAGCTAAGAAACATTCACCATCTGTTTAGTTTTGGAAGGAAGGTATAGAAGAATTACCTCCTGAAGTTTTTGCCTTTGTAAATATTTTAAAGTGCCCTTCAAACAGTCTTCACTCAACCATATACTAAGTGTTTAGTTGCTACCAGCTACCCAACAGTATTGGGGTACATAAGACAGGCTGTCAGCAGTTTTTTTGTCCTCTCTGCTCATGTAGCAGTTTGGATTCTCTATTTTGCCTACCACATATACCCTTCTTAAGTGTCATTCTGGAGCTGGGTTGATGCCTTTTTTTCACAATTTGAATTACTTTGTCAAAAGTCTATTTTTGATCTTCTTTTGGGGTTCGGTTGTCTATAAGGTACACACTGTTGCAGTTACAAACAGTCCAGTCTCTTCCAAGGGATTTAGTGTCTCTGAGTTTTGACTCTTCTTTTTTCAAAATTTTCTCCTATTTGATTTCTGTATATAAGGTTAAAATGCAGAATCGTTTTAATATCTTTTGTAGTTTATTTCTCTGGGTGAGTGAACTGAATTCCCACATCCAACTGTTGCTAGAAATACATATTTTAGGTGGTTTCCCCTTGACTGCAGATAGAAATGAAATGAAGTTTACACATTTTGCAGTTGTTTTCGATATGGGAAGTTTTAAACTGACCCATCTGTCTATTTCCATTTTACTGCCATTATCGTGTGGTGCTCAGCAATCAATCAGCTGTCAGCAAGAGATCTGCTTCAGTCTCTCTTTTTTTCTTAAAGCTATGCAAATCAACAAGCGCTTCTCCGTGTCACACGTGGGCTGCTTGAGATTCCATCTCAGCTATACTTACCCCCTTAGGTAAGTCCGTTAGGCATCTAGTATAGATTAGGCAGCAGTAGCAGCATTATGCAGAAGGCAGTTCAGTATGTCTTTTTAGTGATAGAAGAAATCACTCAGAGGTGCTCGTTTCTCTTCCATGGATGACAAATGTATTTCTGAAAGTAGCATCAGCTATAGGCTCAGCTCTTCAACAACTGAAGTTGGGTGAAATGAATCCCACACTTGGGAATTTCTCTCTTCTCACCTTTGAGAAGCTGAATCCAAAAGGGCACAAGCTACAATTGCACAGCAGGTTGGGTAGCAGAATCTGAAGGGAAAAGCAGTGAAGGTAGGAATGAAGAAGGAGAGGCAAAATGGGGAAAAGAAATGAAAAGCCAAAATGAGAGCACTGAGAGAAAGAAAGCAAAAGGAAACTGAAGGTGATTCAACGCTATATTTAGGAAAACGGGACAAAGGGAAAAATAGTAAGAACAGAATTGAACAGTTATTCTAGAAACTTCAGAGCTACAGTAATTACTTCCAAACTACAGCACTTGGAGGAAAAAAAAATAAAGCCTTAGTGCCTTAGAATCCTGGGTCTTAATTCTTAGCTTGCAGTGTGGCTGCTTTATAGGAACCTGTATAATTCAACCTAATGAGATTGCACCAAGTGTAACTTGAAGCAGAATTTGGTTTATTATTTCCCTAGTTATTGGCTAAGATAATTGAATGTGGGGAAAGAAGCACATCTATCATTATTCTTGTGACTTATATCACAAATTACCAATTAAGAGAGTAGCAGGGGAACAAAACACTTTTCCTTTCATTCCCGAACATGTCCATTCCACTTATGTTCAGAGGACTGAAATTAAACAATACAAGGTAATTTCTTCTTGTTGGTGGCACTGCATAGCATGTAAATTAGTATGGAATTTGGCTTTTACTAATCTTCAACTTCTGTAACTGGGGTGCACAGACTATAGCTAGTGCGCATACACCCAGCATGGCTTAAATGGCTGGCTTGGTATGGATAGCTGTGGAGTTGTGACAGCACGAAGTTCTGCACTGACTAACCACACGAGTATTTACTCATCATCTCTGATGACTTTTGCAGTGTGTGAGCTCTGTGCCGCTGCTATTACACTGTTAACAGTACTCCAAGCAGAAGCTAGCTAACCTGTTAGATGAAGTCACAGCAATGACTAGTCACTGCTGACATCGCCTAGGGCAAGGCAGAAAAAGGATTTGTTTAAAAGAGCAGTGGAGAAGCAAATGGTAATTTCACCTCAGAGACTCTCTTGTAAAGATCAGTAACACTATTGCTTCCAAGATGAAATGTACTCTTTAATCAACTAAAATCCTGACTGATTGAATGCTTAACTTCTTAGTACATTATCTGACGCCTCACAGTCATGAACACATTTTTTCCTCCAGTACCTCTGTGAGCTAGCTCCGTACTGGTATTCTTGAATATGGAAAAATGGAGCATAGAGACTGTTTCCAAGGCCACATGAGGAAGATGATTTGGATGGGGCTTTGAATAACCTGCTGTAGAGAAAAGTCCCTGCCCACAACTCAGGGGTTGGAACTAGATGATCTTTGAAGATCCCTTCCAACCCAAACTGTCTGATGATTCTATGATTTATTTCAGCTTTCTCTGGGGAGTGACCCAGGTTATGAGACTGTGGGACAGAATCCAGACTCATGGGGATTGTTAGAAATGTGAAAGGCAGCATGACTCTGCTCTGCTCTGCGCTGGTGCGGCCTCACCTCAAGCACTGTGTGCAGTGTTGGGCGCCACAGTAAAAAAAGGATGTGAAACTATTGGAGAGTGTCCAGAGAAGGGCTACAAAGGTGGTGAAGGGCCTAGAGGGGAAGACATACGAGGAGCGGCTGAGGTCACTTGGTTTGTTCAGTCTGGAAAAGAGGAGGCTGAGGGGAGACCTCATCATGGTCTACAGCTTCCTCACGAGGGGGAACGGAGGGGCAGGCATCGATCCCTTCTCCTGGTGACCAGCGATAGGACCCGAGGGAATGGAGTCAAGCTGCGACAGGGGAGGTTCAGGTTGGATATCAGGAAAAGGTTCTTCACCGAGAGGGTGGTCACACACTGGAACAGGCTCCCCAGGGACGTAGTCACGGCACTGAGCCTGTCGGAGTTTAAGAAGCATCTGGACTATGCTCTCAGTCATATGGTCTGAATTTTTGGGTAGACCTGTGTGAAGCCAGGAGTTGGACTCGATCATCCTTGTGGGTCCCTTCCAACTCGGAATATTCTACGATTCTATGACTTACATATCCTGTGGATATGTAAGTCAGAAAGCATTTGTTTTTACCACACCTGGACTCATGCAGAGCTACGGTATCTTCATCCAGAACAGTATAAATACACCTTAGTTACTCCAATCACCAGACAATTTTTCCTCAGCAAAAGTGTAGCCTGAGTTAAGAGTCCTTTTGTCTGGACATCATTTTCCCGCTTCATATGAAGGGGAAGCCATTTTCCACTTTCTTTTTGATGTGAACTATTTCTATTGAAAGGAGACAATAGCTGTTTAACCAGTATCCTCCCTCTATTTCCAGACAGGTGGTAGGACCCAGTTCCCACAGGCACAAGGACATCCACTGTTCAAGAGGGCATTTTCTGAGCAATAATGGCATATCTTAGTTTACCACAGAGCTCCCCTCTTGTCAAGACCTCTTGATAAGGGGGTCTTCACCTCTACAAACACAGGGAAAGCAGTAGTAGATAAGGTGATTGTTATCCTTGTTTTCTCTCAGGACTATCCTATTTGCTAAGCAGTCAGCTTGCAGATTGCACCGTTAACACTGAAAATATGAAGGTCTTTTTTTTTTTTTGTACCTACAGGAAGACATACAGCTTGAAGTCTGTCAGGTTCAGCTTTGATTTACATCAGAAATAAGGGGGATATTCTGGAACTTATTCCTCTTACCTCACAACAAAAAATCTTCTTTTCCTCAAATGTCTGAAGAAGAATTCAGCAAAATGGGAACTGTCCCTGTCACTTTTTCCTTCTATCCAGACATAAGTGACATCAAAATGTGGCTAATATTCTGTGTTACATGTGTCAGCACTGCTAGTCCTTAAAAGCCATAGCTTGGATTTTGGTTCCCCACCTTAAGGGCCAGATGCCTTAATCCTGTATCTGTTCCATTTGCAGATAAGAATGCATTTTATAATGTATTATCAAGCCTCTCCCCCACAAATATAATATGTCCATATGTAACATTATCCAGGGAGAGCTGAGCCTTACAGCTGAAAATGCTCAAGACGATTGCTTATATATGTGGAATAAATTATGTTCAGTAAAATAATTTTGCATCCATCTGTTGCAGAGAGCAAGATGCTGCAACAGGAATCTGTTTAAAATGGTGCTTTCTCTCTCAAACTGTTCTGTTTGTGGGCGTGTTGTTGTTTTTCATGTAGAAGAGAGAGAGAGAGAAGCAGAAGAGCCTTGCTTTCCAGAAACAGTGTGATTATGGTAGCTAATAATCCCTTTACTGTATAGATTGCTACAGGCTATTTTAGATCAGCAGCTGAGAACAAAGGTAAGGTTGACCAAGCTGAAGAGTTTCCTAAGACAGTGTGCATGCACTGTACCTAATGCCTCTAAATCTGCACTGTGAAAGAGCAGTTCTTAAGAAGTTTGCTTGCTTTGCAAACCTCTGCTTAAGAGGTTTGTCAGAGAAGCTGTCAGGTGTCATTTTCCTTGTTTTTCAGAGCCAGCCTTATAAATTTTAGACCTTGGCACTGTAAAGTTTGTTGGGGGTAAATCAGCACAACATCAACAGATTTATCCACTTTCAAGCCTGCAGGCTCCATACCTTCCTGGTGGGCTGCTTTTCTGAACAGATTTTACTAGTTCATGTCATGAAAACAGGAATATTTGATTTTACATCTCTGTGGCACTGACTTCATTAGGTTTGCTGTAAATCTGTGCTGGGGTGAGGACAAGCACAACCTCCTCACCAAGCCTTGTGAATGTGGTTGTCTGTGCATTCTCATGTTGTATTTCCAAGTTCCTGGCCAGAAAACCAGATGACTTATGTGCTGCTGACACTTAGATAGACTGTTTCACTCTTCTGCACTTTGTAATTTTCAGACTCCAAGAGTAAATTGAGAGGGGCAAACTCTTTGCTGCATCCAGACTTGACTGAATATAGCTGACAGAGGTACTGTCTGGGAGTCGGTTACTGCTTCCTGATCCCGGCCCTGATCCTGTTACTGCCCCTTTTTTAATCTCATTGTAGAGGTTACATTTGTAACCTAAGAGTTGAGTTCTACTTGGCAACTTTCTGAAGGCATCTCTTGATCTCTAGAAATTACTAGGGCAGGAGGTTGTTTTTTTGAAAAGCCTTTTCTGAGTACCTAAAATTCTTGCTTAGAATGCCCAAGAGAGGTAGATTGTGAAAAGCAGAGATTGAGAAAAGGGTCAAGAAGAAAATTATTCTGATCAAATCTAACTGAAGTGGAAAACTTCTGATGTTTCCAAACTAGGCAAGAGACACTAGTTGACAACCAGCCACCACGGGTTTTTCCCAAGCATTTTCAGTGTTTAAGCACACTGCCTCTGTGTCCGTATTACACAGCTTACCTGCCAAAAGGGCAAGTGATTTTCTAGGAGCTATTAACATCTTAGTAGGAAGTTGAGATGCATCGTGTCAGGTTAAGCCCTGTAAAACAATCAGGTCTGTTTGAAGAAGAAGCAAAAAACAATTATGTGACTTAACCAATATTCCTAGCTGCTTCATGGATTTAGCTCCAGTGCCCTTTTTGATTAATTTACCATATAATACACACCCGCTTCCTATTTACTAGTTACAATAGTGAATTATTTTTCCATTGTGTTCTTTACAGAGGATTGGCACACTGGGACCATTATGATGGGAGCAGTTCTTCTTTCTTGAGTCATCCTTGGGGGATTTACTTGCCAATATAATGAGAAAGAACAGCAGGCTAGTGCTCATTGAAGAAATAATTGGGGTCTATCATGGAGTAACAGTTCTGAAAGCAGCTAACCTTTGCATGTTTTGTTCCAGCTTCAATAGGTAAGCAAAGAAAAAAGTAGTTATGTATAGATGTAAATCAAGCCAGAAAGTGCCTCTAGGAGCTCAGTGGGAAGTCTCGATCATGTGTAAGATTGTCAATGCAGTTATATATGTCTCTGTGTGTGACGAATTGAGTGGAAGAGTTTTGGCAGAAGTTTGGCACTCAGGACTGACTTTCATAGGAGGACAGCAGGATTAGGAGATGTTTTTGTTCAGCACTTGAGTCATGGCAGCTTCTTATGACAACAGGGCATTGTGGAGTGCGCCATGCCTCAGTATTCACTCAGTAATGGGTTAGTGTTCCAGCTGAAAAGAGTTATGAATACAATGTGTGTCATGACTTTTTTTTTTTTTTTTTTGAGTCCAAAGGTTGGTTAAGCTATTGAATTAAATGTGGTTGCATTGATAGAAGGCTGTTTTGTAGAATAGCCTAGAAAAACAATCTTTAGGGCATGAAGATTGCCATCATATTGATTTAAGGAAACCAAAGCCCAGACCTTTCTAAAAAAGTAGATCTACACGTAGTCTCTGAGAAAAAAAAATCACATGCACTTGCAGACAGCTTCAGAGAAGCACATTCTGTCATGCTTCAAGGCTGTAAGGTTGAATCAAAACAGGAGAATGATATGTGGATAGCGTTCACATTCCAACTGGCCAATCTGAGTGTCTGTGAATGAAGGCTGTTTTTTGATTACAACTATCAAGTCTGATATTTTCTGCAACTGTTTAACTCACTTAAAAGTCCTTTTCAAATCATGAGAAAGGGAGAAAGTTTTTAAAGTAAGCACTGGTGACTGCTTACTTTAATATAACCCTAATATCTTTAGCTCTCTACTGTTCAGTTAATATTTTGTGTAATTAATCCTTGGCAGCACTTTTTGGGAGTTGAGTGTTGGAATAGCTGTGTAGCATATGCACGTTTATTTTACTTCCATATTTTGCATATGCATTAGTGTTTGCTCTAATGACAGAGAGTGGATTGAATCACTCATTGCTCTAAATCACAGCCGCTCAGAATTCAGTGCAACTTCATGCTTGCTGAGGCTCAGCATCTCAATTCCAGTACTATTCTCTTTGACGTTAATCCATGCAATCTCATCTAATCCAGATCTCTATTAGAACTCTAAACTGAAGCCGCTCTGTCATGAGTGATCTTCCTGTGCTGTTTGCAAAACAAACTCTCGAGGGAACTTTCCTAAGAAAGGAATGGAGAGGTTCAGTCCTCTGCAGGGAAAATAGAAATAAAGAAATCGGTACAGGAGCAGTTTTGGAGTTGGTCATCTGTTTCCTTTTCCTTTTCCTTTTCCTTTTCCTTTTCCTTTTTTCCCTTTCCCTTTTCCTTTCTTTTTTCTTTTTTCTTTTTTCTTTTTTCTTTTTCTTTTTCTTTTTCTTTTTCTTTTTCTTTTTCTTTTTCTTTTTCTTTTTCTTTTTCTTTTTCTTTTTCTTTTTTCATTTTTTTCTTTTTCTTTTCCTTTTTCTTTTTCTTTTTCTTTTTTCATTTTTTTCTTTTTCTTTTCTGAGAACAACTTTGATTTTTATAGCTGAGGTGAATCCCTAGGAAACTTTAAAAGTAAGTGAAAGGATTCTGTCCAGTTGATTGCATGTTCATTAGCTTCCTCCATTAAATATTCCATCAAAAAAAAAACATTTTTATTTTTTGATGTCATACACTGAGTGTCAAACATTGCATGTATTGTCCATTTGCGCTGGAATCAGTGCTGTGTTCTCTATTATATTCAGTTAATATCTAATGTTTGCTTACAGATACTGCATTGCTAACTTTGTGGGTTGTGTAATAGCTTCTATATGTAAGCATGGGAATAGCATATATAAGTACCTTTGAGTTTGCTTTTTTAATGATTTTAATTTGCTGAGGTGTCACCAGCCACTCAGTTTCATGAGTCACTTTTCTGCAGTCAGTTTCACTATCCTGGATAATTTTGTCTCCGTACTAAATGATCCTACTTCACTATATACTCCAGGACCATTCATTACTATGTTGAACCTTATAGATCAAAGCATGGGTGCCACGGATGACCTCCTCCATTTTGATAACTGACCACGTATGTCTATCCTTTCTCAAAGATTATGATTATCATTTAATAAACTCTTAACCTTGGTAGGACTATCTTACTTATCCCATGATAACATAGTGTCTTTAAGAGCACTGAGTAAGGGACCTTTTCAAAGCCTAGCAGATGGGCTTGTAAACCACACCAACCAAACCATCCTTGTTCAGATGCATGCTGTCTCCCTCATAGAACTCTAATTATTTCTGATGTAAACATACATTCCATAAAGGATTTTGCTCTTCCCCAGTGTATCACCCTTGTGTCTAGTGAACTGACTCTTTATTATCATTTCCATCAACTTGCCTTTTGTGGAGGTCAGACTTCCTGGATGGACTGGTTTCCCAGATCTCATATCAAGCTCTTTTTTAAGATGGGTGTCCATCTATGAATGGTGCCTTCCCTTACAGTTAATTAAACTGGCTCATAGTTAACAAAGTGTGGTTAATCTTATCCACACGCCACTTTATCTTGTCTACTATTGAACAGCGTATGGGGAAACAAGAGCTTGGCAGGCTGATTGGCATGTGAGGAGGAAGTTAAAATTATAATATATTCTGGTTCATTTCTATAGTCTTGTCGTATTTCCCCCTTGGAATAAATCAGAAGTGTATGCAGCCACTTTTGCCCAGATGCTGCCCTTTGTTATTAATTTGTTTCACAATCTGTTTTTCATTATTTTGGCAAAGATAACACACTGTTCTCAGCTGCCTACTTAGGAATCTTTCATGCAAACTCTAACAAGTCTCTGGTGCATTTTTCTATTTCTCTGCCTCCTTACTGATCCCTTACTTCTTACACTGTTTCAATGGATCATATTCTTTGTGTATGTATTCACAGAGATGGAAAAACACAGGTGAAGTCTGAGAATATATGTATACCCTTTGCTGTCTTCCCTGCTTTTGGTTGTTTAGACCAAGGAACAGCTTGAAAATGAATATATTTGAGGGTCGCCACCAGTCTCTGAGACTCAAACCTAACTACTGAAATCAACCTATAGAAAAAATTCAGAATGGAACTTCCAAGTTGATTTGTCATTGGGCCAAAATACAGCTGCAACCTAAACCTGCCACAGGTGGGAGGAAGTTAAGGTAGAGACTTCCAATGTTTAGGGTTTATACATGCAGGTTCAAAGCAAGGTATAGCATGTTCCTGTGTTCTTCCAAATGGCTTGCACCTCACATTCACTGTTTTCTTCCCAGACTCCCTTATATATGAGGAAGCTGAGTTGTTTTTTCTTCTATCATGCACATGGCAAATCTACTAGCTGTGAGTCAGAAGTATCCATCTTCTCTGATTCTATGCACCTACTGGTCAGTGCAAAGCGGACATGGTCCTTGCTGCCTGTTTCAATGCACTACACATTGGCCTATGGCTAAATGCATTAGCAAATGGCTAATTAAAAAAAACCCTGAGCATCTGATGGAAACTGTCACCCTAAAAAAAAGAAAAAAAAGAAAAGCACATCCAAGAGATTGTCTGCAATAGCCCCAGTCATTTCCTTGCAGAAGCTATTTATTCTGACATAGACTGTCACTGCTTTCAGTGGTCTGAGTTCACCTTGCGATTTCACACAGAGGCAGGAAACTTTGCATGTTCCATCCCACCAGCTGAGCCGTGGGGGTGAAAACAGTCATCTGGGAATGCTGAGTTGGGCTGAGCATCTGCCAAAGGTACTAATGGCATCAGCTGGTTTGAGGGGTGTCCAGCTGTGCCCTCAGATATACACTGTTCAAAGCTGAGGTCATGGCTCTGCTCTCATTTGCACCTGTGTGAACATTTAGGGCTGTCACTAAAGCTGGTACAAAACTGGGGGCAGCCATATGAGAGCCAGACCCTGTGAGTCTGCACTGTACACAGCAAGCACCAAGGAGAGCCAATCCACTCTGTTTCAGTCCAAGAACAGCAACCTTAATCAGCAGGAAAATGTGTATAAAATGACAAAAAGAAAAATAAGCGTTATTGTAAGGCATAAAGTTTTTAGGTTGCTTTAAAAACAGCATGCATGGCTGTAGAAAACCATCTTTCCCTGTGCATTAGTGCTATTTTATTCAATGTATGCAGCAATACAGCTTTCATGACAGCAGTTAATCTATTTTGTGCAATAAACTGTCCTCTCTATGTGATGCAATCAGAACTAATTACTTTTCCATGGGGTACAATCAATATTTGCAAGTCAGTACTGCTAAATCATTCCTCCCTTGAATGGCAGTGGGGAAGCAGATCATAAAACACTGGTGAATCCTTCCTCAAGAGGAAATAAAACTTTGTGAAAAACAGAACTTTTTCTTCTGGTCTGTAGTGAATGATAATCTTGAGGTGAAAATACACTGTGGACTGGACCACTTCAGGCTTTAGATATTATAGTCCTGGAAGACTGATTCATTTAAAGTAATGTCCTGCTTCTGGAAGGCAAGCTCTGGTAAACTATTTAAAACAGGCTAGCACCTTTGAAAATCATGTATCACTTTTGAAAACATATGGCCTGTTTTTAAAATTTGA
>VXAL01015740.1:242-27770 GCA_013399475.1 Chauna torquata
GAAAAAGTGGGGGGCGGGGAAGGGGGGACACGGGAGGGCCCCTCGGGGGGTGCAGGGGGGGCAAGCCAGGTCCCATGGGCTCTAGGGAATTGCAGCCTGCCAGCTTCCCCCCCGAGGAAGGGGGTGCTGGATGTGGGGTGCCTCTGGAGGTGGGAGATGGGGACCCCGGGCTGGGGAGCACCGAGGTGCCGGGGATGGGTGGGGAGGGGACGGCCCATGGGAAAAGTCTTGGGAAGCCACCCCCAGGGTGTCGCGGAGAGTGATGGGTCCTCGCTCCTTCCTCTTGCAGGACCTCGTGAAAAACCATCTGATGTACGCGGTGCGGGAGGAGGTGGAGGTGCTGAAGGAGCAAATCAAAGAACTGTTGGAGAAAAACTCCCAGCTGGAGCGCGAGAACAGCCTCCTGAAGACCCTGGCCAGCCCCGAGCAGCTGGAGAAGTTCCAGTCGCGGCTCCCCGCCGAGGTGCTGTGCCCGCAGGAGCAGGGCCCCGGGGCGGCCCCCCCGGCCCTGCAGGCGGGGGACTCTGCGGTGTAAGGTGGCTCTGTCCTCGGGGTGGGCAGAGCCACGGAACTCTTTCTACTTCATCTCCTGCAAAAAAAAAAAAATAACAAAACACAAAGCCGTTTTTCCGCCTTCGCCTCGCGCGGAGGACTGCCGGAGCCCGGCGCTGAGCCGTGCCCGCTGGGCAGAGCCAGCGGCCGCCTCCCGCGCGAGGATGCTCGTCCGCCAGGGAGACGCCGGCAGCTGACCCCCGCCGCGTCCGACCTCCCCGCCGCATGCCGGGAGGAGATCTCGCCGAAACCTGGGCGCGTTCGTGAGAAGACGCGGTTGGAAGAAGCGCGCGCCGAGCCCCGTGCCTTTGCTGCGCTGTTTTTCGGGGGGCGGGCGGCCGAAACCTGACTCTTGGGCAGTGCTGGCAGTTGTGGCTGCACGCACATCGGCGTGGGGATTACAAGGAAAAGGAGGAGGAAAAAAAAAAAAAAGCTTGTTTTACTAGTTCAGGTATCTTCTGTAGCCGTATCTGTGTGCAAACACGAGCAGTGCCTGCGATGCTGCGGGTGCTCTGGGCCAGCCGTGCCCTTCTCTGTACAGGATTCGAGTGGAGACTGGAACGGCAAGTGGCTGGAACTGGGTGAACTGGGCGGCCGAGCGGCCCGAAGTAGGGGCTGGCAGCGATGGGGGGCTGCGCTCTGGCCTGTGCCCCACGGGGCTCGCCAGCTCCCCAAGTGACGGGACGTCCCTCCAGACGTCAGACAGTTGGAGCAGTGACACGGTTGTGTAAATTTTGGTAGAAATGGCAATAAACTCTACTTTTTTATATACGCGCGTGCCCCGGACTGTGTGTCTGTGTGGCGGGGGAGGGGGGTGCTATGGGGGGGTGGGGCTGGTGCTCCCCCGGTGCTGCAAACCCCTTGGGTTTCGTGGTGCTGCTCCTTGGTGGCTTCCTAGCGGGGAACCCCCCACCTTGCTCCTTGCATTTGGGGGTTGGCCCCCCCCGCAGGCTGCCCTGGCTGGGCTGAAATGGGATTTTGGAGATGAGAGCGGCCCCCTGCATCCTGTGGAAGGGGAAGATGCCGGGAGTCTGCAGGTCTTGGTGTGCTGGGTGGGGGCTGTGTTCTTCCTCTGCTGTTTTTCCTGCAAATTCTCGCAGCCCTGATGTATTTTTGGGACCGTCCCGAAGCGCGGCGTCAGGGTTGGAGCTCGGGCCGGCTGCGTGCAGCGGTGCTGGACGTGGGGCATCCCTGGGGCCGCTGAGCAGCCCGGGGCTGGCAGGGTTGGGGCTTGGGTGGGATGCAGCATCCTGTGTCCTCCCCTGGGGTTCTGCACCCAGGGCCAGCAAAGGGGCCTGGCGGTGCCCCTGGGGTGGCCACATCCTGCTGCCTCTCGGCGCTGCTTCAGGCCTTGCTGCGGTGAGGGCGGCGTGAGTCACGGCAGGGCCGGGGACGGTTGGTGCCCTGGAAACGCCGGGTAAACAGCAAAACACAGCCCCGCGCGGCTCGAAACCGTCGCGGGGCTGCCCGTCCCCTCCCTGTCGCCGCTGTCCCAGGGCTGGGACCCGACCGCAGGCAGCACCGCAGCCCTGCAGGCAAGCATGCAGTGTGCACACGTGTGTGAGCGTGCTGCCCCCCCACTGGGTGCACACGTGTGCATGCACACCCCTTGCACACGCACTGCAGCAAGCCAGGGCCATCCCTGCACGCTGTCCAGGGGGGGTGAATTTGGGATGCGGGGATGGAGCGCCGAGCCCCGTGTGTCACCTCGCCCCATCCGCTGTCCCCTCCCTGTGGCTCTGGGCTGCCCCCTTTGTGCAGGGCGGGGCTGGCAGTGGCAGAGCCCCCCCATCCCGCTCAACCCACTCACCCCAAAACAGCTTTCTCCAGCTGCACGTTCCCCCCCGGGGATGGGCAGAGCCCTCCGCAGCGTGGTGTGACACGGTGACAGCCAATGGCACGGGCAGCCCGGCCACAAACCCCTCCCTGCGCCTGGCACTACCCCCCCTGGCCCCCCGCACCCCCTGCTCCTTCAGGCAGCGGTGTCCCCTCGCCGTGCGACACAGGACGCGTGTCACCCCCCGCACCATGGCAGGGACGTGCGTGGCTGCGGCAGCCCGGGCAGCGGAAGGTTAACGCGCTGCATCAGGAGGTTTCTAAGAAATGGCTGATTTGTTAAAAATTTTAAAATAAGGAGAAGCGGCTGCTGCGCTGAGCGGGGCTTTCCCAGCAGGGCACGATGCTGGCCTGGCCCACGGCTCCTGTCCCCCCCACCCCGGAGGATGCTCCAGCCCCAAAACGGGGACCAGCACCCCCAGCACCCCCACCTGGGATGGGGTGGGGATAGGGAAGGGTCCCCCTGCTCCCACCCTGCTGTATCAGGCTGAGCCCCCAGGGCTCCCTGCAGCCCGGAGCCTGGCCCAGCACGGGGACGCGTGGGGTCCGTGCTGGAGAAAAGGGGCTGGTGGGAGGCTGGGGGCCACGTGTAGCAGGTGCTCAACACAGCGTGCGCAGGGCGAGCGCCATCCTGGGAGGACGCTGGGGGCAGCGCCGGGAGAGCGGAGGGGTCCGGAGGGCCACCCCAGGCCAGGTGCCTGCGGGGGAACACCGCCAGCGCTGCCTGTTTCTGCTCCTCCCCGCGGGGCTTTGCAAGCCGGGAGCCCGTCCGCAGCCGGCGCGGGGCCCGCTGCAAGCGCCGACGGCTCAAACCGAGCCCCGTGGGCTCTGGCTGGGACCGCAAACCGTCCCCACCGGCCGCTCCCATCCACCTCCGCCTCCTGGAGGTCGCTCCCCGCCTCGAAACGCCCTGGTCTCGGGGTTCCACCCGCCACCTCCCCGCTTCCTCGAGGGCCTCCTGGCTCCTGTGGCGCGGGCCCCAGGCGGATGGCGGAAGGAGAGCCTCTCCGCGGCCAGCCTGCCTAGGGGAGGAGGTCTCAGGGTGGCATTCGGGACGTGGAAGCCCGGCGGGGGGAAATGCTGCCAAACAAGGCATGGGTTGCAGCAGGAGCCGAGGGAGGTGGAGACGGGCTGGAGGGCTACGTGAGCACCCGAGCAACCTGAGGTTCTCCTGCCCGGCTGTGCCAGAGCCAGCGTGACTGCTCCGCGAGGTTAATGGGCTCTATCGGAGGAGATAAGGAGGCTGCTGAGCAGTAAAACCTTCTGAGGAAGCCAGCTTCCTCATTCCTGACCAGAAAGGGAGTCGTGTTTAGAGGAAAGCGGCACCAGAACAAACCGATGGGTGACAAACGGCCAGGCCTCGAGGCCAGACGAGCGCCTCAGGGGACCTGCAAGGCTTCGGTGTGGGCTCGGAGCAAACGCTTCCACCCTAGGGACCGCAGCGTAATGAATGAGAAATGCGAGTGCCAGGGATTAGCCAGGATTTAGGGGCCCGGGGGACCTGGCCAATTTGGTTTAATTGATCATTAGAGGCAGCATTAATCCCCAGGAAAAGCAGTGTGGGAAAGCCAGGCTCCCTGGAGGACTTTCCTGGGGCTTGCAGGAGGTCAGAAGGCAGCTCCTGCCCTGTGTCCCCTCCACCACAGCCATTTGCTGACACAGCCGGTGGCACTGCGATGCCACCCCCTCCATCGCCACCCAAAAGCGGGAGATGCCCCCCCTACCCCCGGCGCCCAGGCCTCCTCCCTGCCCAGGCAAAGCCCAAATCCGATCGCAACGCCGTGGGTGCCGCCGGGTTCGCCGGCGCCCGGTTACTCATTCTCCAGGAAGGAGACCTTTGGACCAAGCAAAGCGTGGGGAGAGTCCGGGCTGGCTCCCTGCCCTCCGGCCGCCTGCTTTGCAGGGCTTGGGCTCGAGCGCGTTTGGGGCAGCAGGATGCGAGCAGGGGGCCGTACCAGGAGGGGCCACGCTGCGGTGCCATCCCCTAGCATCTCGCCGGCGGTGTGGGTACCACTCGCTGAGACCCCGCGAAGTGCTCCTCCTGGGCATCCCCAGAGCATCCCCGTCCCCACGCCGACCCCACACTGGTGCCGCCGGAGCGGGGTGGAGGAACCGCCGCGCGCCGGCTCCCAGCTTCCTCCCAATTAAACCGATTTCTCAGACGGCTCCAGCCATGCAGCAGCTTCGTAGCTGCCACCGCCGGGGTCTCCCTGCCCTCCCCATCCACCTGCTCACTTGTCTAACACGTGGCCCCCATCCCCGCGGCGGGGACGTGGCCCGGCGGGGGACCGTCCCGCCCGGCCGGGTGAGAACAAGGCAGCGCCATGCTGGGATGCGAGCAGCGGGCGCCTCTGAAGCTGCCGCCCCAGGGCCGGCCGGTGCCAGCCCGCTGTGCCCAGGAGCCGTGGCGGCGAGCGAAGTGGCACATCAAAGCCCTCCAAGCTCAGCTCCCCGCCGCCCCCATCCAGGCACAAGGAGAGGATTTGGCCAGGGAGACCTGCAGGTCTGGGGACGGGGCCTGGGGACGTGCCAGCATCCTCCCGCTCCAAGCATCCCGGCTGCCGTACCCCTCGCAGTTCCTGGCCGTGTGTCACCAGCAGGTGACAGAGCAAGGCTCGCTGATGCGGCGACACAAGGGACAACAGCCATGCTGCCCAGGCTGCTCGCCCCAGGGCGCAGAAGCTGTGCTCTGGTGCACCCGGGAAGGATGGACAGCACGGCGGCACGGGCCTGCGCTAACGGGAGGATGTGCCAAGGTCCCAGCACACCAAAACCCCGTGAGGCCCCGCTCAGCAGCCCCCGAGCAGCCCCGTGCCAAAGGCACCGCAGATGCAAGCGAGATGACGCAAGGGTGCAGCGTTTTGGGGAATTCAGCTGCAGCACTGGGCACGGGGGCAGAAAGCTGTCCCCATTGCTGATGTCTCGGGATGGAAGAAGGAGGGGCCAGGATGCACGAAGAGCCTGGATGGCAAAACACCGAGCCACCAGCTCTGGAAGATGGGGTAATTATTGTCGTTGGTACAATAACAATAACAGCTACTGCTTGCTGAACTGTACCGTGGCTGGCGTCGCCAGCAGCATGCACAGCCAGCCCTGCAGAGCCATGCCACAGCCCTTCCCGGTGACACCCGGCTTCTCTGTGTCCCCAGTGCCCTCCTGACGGGGCAGCACAGGGTGCTCTCCTCCAGGGAAGCCTCCTGAGATGGGTCCTCAGCACCGGGGAAGGAGCCAGCCCTTCATCCCACCCAGATGTTTCAGTTGGAGGTCGTTTGGGAAGTGGGGAAGGCACCACAGCAGAGGCTCGGTGAAGCACAGAAGTGCTCTGCTGCCCACCCCGGGCTCTCAGAAAGACACCGAGCTCCTGGGTGTCTCGCTAGACACCGCTCCCTGCTGTCAGGCAGCTTGACGGGGTGCCATGGTGCATCTCACCAAGCTTGGCTGCCCACGCAACCCCAGAGCCGTGCCCTCAACATCTCCGCAGCTTCCCCCTCCATGGTGTGCCGCTTCCCTGCACGGGTACTTTCCAGCCCAAACCACATCCAGGGGGAATCAGCACCCAGGCACACCGAAACCAGAACACTTTCTTCCTGTTTCCGCCTTATTTTTTTGGCATCAGAGCTGCTCAGTTTTAAACAAAGCCGTAAACCTGGAAACCTAAACTCTGCTTCTCCAGCTCGGGATGCCGTGTGGCGCCCAACAAGCAGCACCGTGCTGCTGATGAGCAGAGCCATGCAGATCAACGCTTGTTTTTCATTTAAGGCTGGTCTCTTCGGGTCTTGCGGATAGCGCTCATCACGGGTGATGCACCCCGTCCTGGAGAGGGAGCATGTTGGGAAGCTGCTGCTTGCAGTGCCAGGCGCATCCTCCCGATGCAAAGCCTCGGCTGCGCACGGAGCCCCAGCTGCAACCGCTCCCAGCCTTGCCGGAGCTGCTGCTCGCCCTGCTACCATGTTTGGGTGTTTCTGGAGCCAGATGATGACTCAGACAGTCGTTCCTGGGCTGTGTTTACGCAGCCGTGACAGGAGCAGGGCTGGCAGCCGTGCCATGCCCGTCCTGGCCAGTCGTGCCCTGCTCCCATGCTCGTGCCAGTGACAGCAAGGGACAGCCACGTGTACAGGTCCAAAGTGGGTCATTTTGGGCTGCTTTGCACCCTCCTAGCAGGATCTGCCCAGCAACTTCTTTTCTCCTTACCCAATCCCAGTGCTATGCAGTCTCTCACTGTATGTTGTGCCCATGGCATGGCTGTGTCCCCGTCATGCTGCAGGCATCCGCATCCCCCGCATGCCTGCTGGAGCTCATGCCATCGGGGCTTCTCAGAAACTTTTTGGCAAGCACAGTCAGCAGAAAAAGCATCCAAACCCCGCAGGGAGCCAAGGGCAGCGTGACCCACCTGGGGCCCTTCACAGCCACAGGCACAGATTTGCAGGTTTGGGGTGAAAAAAGCCAGGATGGAGCCCCAGAAAGCAAAAATCCTCCAAGCAGGCTCCTCCACCTCTTTTTTCCCTTCCTGAGCAATGGGAAGCAATTTTCCCTCCATCCTGCCCAGCCCCGATAGTCCCCATCCCGCGCACAGCGCTGCTGAACCGAAGCCCATCCCTGCCCTGCCTACAGTGCCTCACAGCTGCTGCCCAAAATAGCTGGAAAAGCCCTAAAATAACCCACTGCTGCCCACTCACTCCTCTCCGTGCCCCGAGGAAGGCGGAGGAGTGTGTGCAAGCATGGGGAAGGACCGGCCCCAGAATACATCCCCTGTGGGTGCAGCTGCCACGGCTGACGCTCAGCACCCAAACCCCGGGTTGCAGCAGCAGCCGCCGGCGGGTGCCGCGAGCAGGGCGGCACCTCGCCACGCTCCGGGCGGCCGTGCAACGCTCCGTCTGGTGACGCACGGCCTCCCTGCGGCGTGCTCGGGCTGTTTGTGTGCCCGCTGCCCCGGCTACCAGCCGCTGAGTCACCGCGCATCCTCCTCGCGTGGGAAGCCCGGCCTCATCCTTTCCATGGGTGCCCCGCGAATCATTTGGCATTTCGAGGTGGGGAGAGATGTCAACATCTCAGCTGCCTGGGACAAGGGACATCCTGGGGACCAGGGCTGCCTGGCAGCGCAGGGAGCATCCGAGGATGCACCCAAGCCCTGGCGCAGGGATGTCGGGGTCCTGCCGGTGGCGGTACCCGCTGGCGCGTGCATGAGGGTGGCCGTGGGATGCTTTGCTCCGTCGCTCCTTCAGCTCCATTGTCACCCCCAGCCCCAAGCGGGGTCCCGCCAGCCCCGCATGCCGCAGCCTCGTCACTTCCCAGCCCGCCTGCGGAGCGGGGCCCTGGGGGAAGTCGGCTGGGATGCCAGCGAGATGAGGCAAAGCTTGGGCAACAGGGGCGGGCAGAGCGGCGTGACGAGCCGAGCCCGTCACTTCGCGGCTCCGGCCTTGCGCCAGCTTTTCTGCGGGGAAGGTGGAAGAGGTGAGCCGCTCTGCGGCGTCCCCTCCCCGCGTCCCAGACCCCGGGGCAGGGCAGAGCAGGGGCTGCGGGGCCAGCCCAAGCCCACCGCCGCGCTGCCCACCCAGCTCTGGGGGGGAGAGCAGGTGGAAGGAGCTGCACCTCTCCACCCCAGAGCGATCTGGGGACGCAAAACCAAGCAGGACCCCCGGGCTCTGTGGCCGCAACCCGTCCCGATGCGCCGGTGTTCAACCCGGGGGACGCGGTCTGGGGGATACTGCTCCCTCGGGGTGGGACGTGGGGGCCCCCTCGCCGGCACCAGGGCCGGGAGGTGAGCGGGTTCAGCGCAGGCAGACTTCCTGCAGGCACCGCGTCACCGCCAGCCCTTCCTCTCGCCAAGGCGGACGGACGGACGGACGTGGGGCAGGCGGCATCCCGCACGCAAGCAGGTGCAGGTGCCACTCACCCCACTGCAACCAAAGGGCCCGCTATGGGGCAGAGCTGCCGGGCAGCCCCAGCCCCACATCCCAGCTCTGCCCCCCCGGCCCCAGCGCGTTGCAGGCTCCAGCATCTGGAAGGGATCAGCGCCGCCAACCGCTGCGGGGAAAGGGGAGGGCTATAAATAGCAGCCAGTTCCCAAACCGGGATTAAAAACAACAACAACAAATCGAGACCAGAACACGAAGCGCTGGCTTTTCTGCCCGGCGTGTTTATATATATAGTCTTTTCTTTTTTTCCTGGTTCCTCGCTTGTTTTCTATCTTCCCTCCTCACTGCGATGTTCTGGGGCTGTCCTCTCGCCCACTGGGCAGGATCCCAGGGACGCATTTCTTGGAAGGCTGCAACCTCTGAGTAGCTTGAAAACAAACTGTGGGCAGGAACATCCCAGGACCCTTTTTCTGCTGGTTTAGCGCAAGCACGGGCTTGCCCATGGAGCCAGGCTGCGGCACGAGGAGGCAGCCCCATCTCCCACCGAGCTCCGCGGTGGGGCGATTGAACCACGGGAGAAAGGAGAAACAGCCCCGTGGCCCCTGAGCTGGTGTGGCTGTGTGTGTCCCGGTTTTATTGCCCACTGAAGTTGTTTTGGTGGAAGAGCTGAGGTCTGGCAGCACCACGATGCAGCCCGGGCCAGGACGGCGTGACACGCACACCGCACAGCCCTCCTGTGAGAAATAACCTCGTAAATCTGCTCCGTTCGGGCGCCGAATCATTCTCGCTCCTCTTCCTTTGAGCTGAGCCTTCCCTGCTCTGAGAAAAACCACGGATGACAAAAAAAATGAGCAGCGTCCCTCGAGCGACAGAGTAACGAGAAATGTGGGGACAGCTTTGGCAGCCGCCCCGGCGTGCTCGCTGCCAGCCTGGGGGAGCTCCCTAGGGACCCAAGGCCACCCCAGGCACGGCGACGGCCGCACACAGCGCAGGGCTGACAGCGGCAGGGCTGCCCTGGGCTCCCCGTCACTGGGGCCGGGTGCTCGCTCCCGGGGCTGCCCAGGGCTTTGGCCTCAGATGAAGCAAGGTCTCCAGGAGCTGGGGCGAGGCATTTGGGCTGGGCGAGGTGAGACTGGGCTGCGCAGTTCGGCCAGCTCCGGGCACCGCGGATGTAAGCCAGGTGAGAGGACGTTCCTGCATGGGACGGGCCTCAGGAGCGAGGGACGATGCCAGCGGCTGAGCAGAAAGCCAGACAAATGCCATGAGGTTGAGGGCCAGGGATGATTTAGATTTAGATTTAGATTTAGATTTAGATTTAGATTTAGATTTAGATTTAGATTTAGATTTAGATTTAGATTAGATACGAGGAGGAAATTCTTCACTCCGAGGGCGGCGAGGCCCCGGCACAGGCTGCCCAGAGGAGCTGTGGGTGCCCCATCCCTGGCAGTGCCCAAGGCCGGGCCGGACGGGGCTTTGGGCAGCCTGGGCTGGTGGAGGTGTCGTGCCCATGGCGGGGGGGGTTGGAGCTGGGTGGGCTTTGAGGTCCCTTCCAACCCAAACCACCCTGTGACTCTCATGCCTGGCCCTGCAGCCACCAAGCGCCGTGGGGCTCGTGCTGGCAAGTGGTTTCCACAGGCAGGGGGAGGCTGGTCGCGCTCCACCACATGTCTAGTTCAACGCCATGACCTTCAACAGCGGCCAGCAGCAGGGCAGCGCATCCCTGTTCGTCCTGATGGCCCCCGAGGGCTCTCCCCACGGATGCAGCAGCACCGCTGCACATCAGAGCCCACGCAGCAGATTCAGGACCCTTCCCATCCCCTCCCAAGGCTGACCACAGCCCACGGCCAGTGACCCCTTTCTGGGGGGACAAGGGCAGAGCTGGATGCGGCGAGGAGCAGCCAGAAGGAGGGGAGGATGCAGGGACCACAGAGTGATGCTGGTGACCACCAGTGCCCTTTGCAGGGCTGCGAGGTGACCCCGGGAGCCAGCTCCACGGTTAGCGTGCTGATGGGCACTGATCTCACCCAGCACAGACCCGGGGCTCCAGGTCTGTCTTGAAGGCTTTGGCTGTGTCGTGGTTACACGGCAATCTCAGCTTTCCTTTTAGAGACAACAACACAGAAATTGTGAGTTTCCTGAGTTCCCAAGAGGGGTGGGGAGAAAACTTGGAAACTTTTCTAAATATATGCTCACAGCGTCTGCAAAGGAAACGTCACCAGAAAATACATGACTTGAAAGGACAAAAGGCAAAACCCCCTGACGTCCTTGGGGGCTTGCACGCTCGGGACCGCGCACAGTGCCTGTATGGCACGTCTCAGCCCTCGTACGTGCCCGGCTCGCAGCATCCCGATGCACTCGCAGCCGCCGCAAGGAAAGCCCAGGCTGAGCCGCAGCGTTGCTGACACAGCACGAAGCGGGGAGCGCTGCGCTGGGCTGAGTTCAAGGTCAAGGGCTGTAAATTCCTGGTTATTTTTAGCTGCAGGATAGCAGTTGGCAGAAAACAAGAGGAAGAACAGCTGGGATGCAGGGAGGGAGTGGGGTGCAAGGGAGGCAGTTGATTTATCAGCTAAAATAAGGGTGACCCCTTCAGGGATGGAGAAAATAAGTGCTGGGGGTGGCAGGGTGCTCCCACCTAGCATGAAGCTGCAGGCAGATGCAGCCCTGCGAGGTCGCCGTGGTGGGGCAGGAGGACTGGGGAGCACCCTCGGTCAGCATCCCATGGGAACAACGCTGTCCCTTGTGCCCAGCCATGGGCGGCTGCAGGGCCGGGAGGTGCGGGGCCGGGCACCCCATCGCTGCATCATGTCACTGCGGCAGTGGGAGGGATGCGGGCAGAGGGGAAAGCGGTCACGTTCCAGGGGTGTGAGATGATTCATTGCTGGGTTTTAAGGAAAAAAACAGCAGAGGGAACAGCTTTGCAGCAATCCCCACCCTTGGGCAGGACGCCTGAGTTCACCCAGCCCTGGTCACCATGCCAGCATCTCCAAGGGGCACCTGAGCTGCCCAGAGCATCGCCGCTCCTGCGGGGTGCATCCCTGAGCATCACGGCCCTGTCACTGGCTGGGGACATGGGCGTCCCGTCCCTCCCTGCCTGGCGGTGCCATCCCCGGCAGCAGGATGGATGCACGAGAGAAGAGCCTTCGTGCTCTGGCTGCAACCAGTGCAAACAGCAGAGTGAGACCCCGTGCTGGGAGGCAGCCGCCGCTGTTGGCGCACAAAGGCCCCCTTCACCGACCGAGAAACGAGAGCAGCGTGTGCAGCCGGCGGTGCAACTGGGACGGGGGACAACCGGGGTGCGAGCCCCCCGCAGACAGAAAGGCCTTTGTGAAACGGCCGCCGCCGAGCAGCAACTCCACATCCCCCACAGCTGGCCATGGTCCCGTCACCCCAGGCCCCCCCAGATAAGGTCTGCGTGGAGGTCCCGGTGCGTGGGAGGTGCTGGCAGCACCCACGGGGCTGGGCGGGTGCTCGGAGGTGGCACAGGGGGGTCCTCCATGGTGCCACCCACCAGACGTCACCACTGCGTGGTCCATCTTGATCGCGGCTGGGCACACGAGGCACGAGTCCATCAACAGGCAGGAGGAGGGGGCTTGCTCGTGCTTGCTCCAGAGTCCTAGAGAAGAGCGAGTCCTGCTAAAGAGCAGCTTTCTGCTCCTCCTAAGCCCCAGCAGATCACTAGGTCCTGGATGCGGGAGACGCGGCAAACCTCCAGAGGCAGCAGGTTGGTGCCTCCACCCCCAGCGTTTCCAACAGCTGTCACCCACCGCTTCCTCTGCGCGAGGATACACGGCCCAAGTCCACCTGGCTCCAGTGCCACCCACGACGGGAGGCCGTCAGCCTCACCAGGGCGCTGTACCTGCTCTGTAACCACAGTCGCGGCGGGGAAGGAGCTGCCAGCAGTTTCCAAACTCCTGCATCGTTGCAGCCTCCGTCGATGGCGTGCAGTCTGTTCACCCCATGGCCTCCTCACCTGCCTCAGCCAGAGGAGGCCTCGCTCCGGGGAGGCTGCCACCTCCCAGCAGCCCAGGGAGAGGCAGCAGGCATGGCTGCAGCCCGCGCCTGCATGGCCACCTCCTCTCTGCAAAACCCTTGGGGCTGAGGCTCCGATGTGCTGGGGTAGCTGGCACTCGCTGACCTGCAAAGAGCCAACAGAAGTTGAATGCTAGAGAAGAAAAGCCTCCAGAGGCGCACCCTCACCAGCACGGGAGGACATTCCCTGACCTTCCCTGAAGAAGACTGCGAATGGCATTGACAGCTGCTAGGTCTCTGTTAGTGAGAGACTCCCAAAGCGTCCCATGGGATCTTTGCAAGCCTGGCTGAACCTGACATCAACCCCATACCCTTCCAGCCCCCTGGTGTGGGGCAGCTCCTCTCCCATCCTCATCCCTTGCAGTCCAAAACACAACCCATCAGCCAAGGCGAGGTGCATGAGTGCTCCTGGAGAGAGGTATCATACAGGGCTGGTGGGGAGCCACGCAGCACAGGAGACATCTCCAGACCCTCACCAGAGCTGCTGTTGGACATCAGAGTCCATCCCAGGTGAGTCAGCAGCACCCAGCCTCTGAGCAGTGCAGTTGCCTCGCTCTTCCCCAAGCCAGGATGGTGCAGCAGGAGGAAGCAACGTGTCAGCAACGCTCCTGTTTGCAAACAGTACAGCGTGCGCCCGGGGCCATGTGCAACACCACAGCTATACTCAGCTGAGCCAGCCCTGTCTGCATGCGATGCCAGGGCCCCGTCCCTCTGGGCAGGCTGACTCCCGGCCAAGCTCATGTGCAAACCGTGATGCGTGAGCTGCAGCCCAAGGAAAGGGGCTGAGAGCGTGCCCATGGCGGGATGGGGCTGCCAGGTCCCCAGTGCTGCATTGGCTGCCTCCAGTGGCAGGACAGAGCCAGCGGAGCATCCTAGCAACCACCACGGGTGGCTGCTTGCCACAGGAGGGTGAGCGCCGGGGCATCGCGGTGCCTGGGGAGCACCACCGCTGCGCACTGACCCACTGCAGGAACTGACTCGACCAGAAGATGTGGGCGTTTGTGGCACCAGAGAGCTCTGAGCAAGGAGCTGCGCCAGGAGAAGTGGCCCAGAGCCCAGCCCAAGCATCCTTGCAGCAAGGGAAGGGGGCAGGAGAAGTGTCGGCAGCACGGCGGGCACTCAGGTGTCAGCCTGGCCACGAGGTTGGCAAAGTGCATACCCAAGCCGTAGCTCGCGAGCTCTGCTTCAGTCCCTTCGTCACCAACAGCATTGCCCAGCTTTTCATTCCCCGAGGAAGTCCCACAGGCACCTGCAAAGGCCAAGCCTGGAAGGTGCTCCATGCCCTGCGGGCACCGCAGGTGGACGTGCTCTCCTGCCAGCAGCCCGCGCTGCTGCTGCAAAGCCCTTGTTTTCAGCTTATGTAAGCAGGGAACCCAACCCTGCTCTGGGACATGGTGAAATTACAGCCGTACGGAAACAATTAGAACGGGGAGGGATAAGGAAGAAGCTTTGCTTTGCTGGCACAAAGAAGAAAACAGAGCCCATGAGCCAGTCCAGATACGTCTGTGCTGGGAGAAAATAACCCGTGAGTGCAAGCAGGGCACTGAGATGGGACTCGCACCCGAGTGGGCTGGGGCTGGGGGCTTTGCTCGCAGATGAAGGGGGCAGGTCCTGCTGCACCGGCAGGAGGCTCTCAAGGAGATGCTGTCTCACCAAGGATGCTTCTCTCACCAAGCTGGAGACCTTGAGAAAGGCCAAGGCAGTTGCATGCTGACCCAAAAAGATCTGCTGGGATCTCCTCCACCAAGACCACCTATGGGCCCCCACTCTGCCCCATCACCTCCAACCCGGGGAGCGTGTCCTCTCCGCAGGATGGAGGACAGGGCAAGTGCTTCATGCCTGGGGTCAGCATCCCTCCTGCAGCTCCGGATAGTGTTAAACGCCCCACCATGCATGGTCCTGGCTCAGGATCAGCCTCGCAGCTCAGCCTGGCACCCAGCGAAGCAGCCTCTCCTCGCACGACCCAAGCTGGATGGAGCTGCTGATGTCTGACGGCTGCAGGGCTTGTTGATGGGGAAAGCTCGCCACCAGAGCTGCTGGAGAAAAGCGCCCCGTGGGCACAGCGTGCTCCGAAATTAAAGTGATTTTATCCCCCCCGCGGTGAGTCAGCTTGCAAAGCGGAGTCTGGACGGGTGTCTTCAGGGGAGGTTTCAGGATTACGACACTGTGGCAGGAGAGCTTCTCCCTCTGCTTGCTCCCATGGAGGAGAAGTCCTCGGACAACAGTGGGAAGGGGAGGGATGCGTGTGGATGGGCGCCCGCACGGACATGTGAACTGGCGAGCCCGGCCCCAGGCTGCCCACGCGGATGCAGCCGCACTCTCCAGCTCGCTACCGGCTGCCCGGCAGCAGCTCCCCCCTCTCCTTTTGGGACAGGAGGACGCAGGAGACAGCCGGGAGCTTTGTGGAGCACAGGGTGCTGGCCGTGCCTCTCTCACGGGGAAGGTCTGATGCAAGCACGCAGGGAACTTGCTCTGCTGGCAACTTCCACCGCGTCTTTCATCAGCAGCCCTCTGGGGCGGGAGTCCCATGGAGTAAATACCTGGGATGTGCCGGGGAACAGCTAATCCTGGGTTTGCCCTGCCCGGCAGGGAAGGAGGAGCAGGTCAGGTGAGATGGGGCTCGGGGCTGCTTCCCTGCTCGCCTGCTCAGGCTGAAACCCCCATCAGACACAAAAGCCAGCTCTTGAGGCCAGGAACCCACAGCCGTGGGGCAGAAAATCCAACCTCAGGGTGCCCAGAGCCCATTCAAAGCACCCCAGGCTACGGCACGAAGCCTCACCTCCTACCCAGAGGTGTGCCCATGCCTGACCCAGCGCACGTCCCCATGGCCAGCACCGTGCTGGAGACCCAGCCGGACACCTCCTCACCCCACCACTGCCAGCCCTGTGCCCAGCTCTTCAAGAGCTCTGACCTGGCCGCTTGCTCCAAAGTGCCCTAAAATACCCCAAAACATCCCCCTGGGGTCAGCAGACCAGCCCTTGGGCGTCATGGAGTGACCAGACAGACCTCCCATCCCAACCAGGACCACTCGCCACCCATTCGACTTATTCAGGTGGCTGTTTCCACTCCCCGTCCCCTCTCTTGACCAAGTGTGGATGGGTTTTGGGTCAGAAACAATGGATTCCTTCCTTCGTTCCAAATCTGAACATTGTTTTCTTTTGCATTTCTTTTTTGTTTGTTTGTTTCTTTTTTGTGGAAAATTCCCAGCACTCGTCTGTCTTGGAGGCCAGGCAGGGAAGTGAAAGCAAACACTGCTCTCGGCTGAGACCGGGGAGGCTGGAGGAGCTGGAAATTTGAAGCCCGAGCTAACCCTGAGCACTTTCCACATCCTACAGCCGTCCCTTGGCTGAGCCTTTTGCAACGACCGGGTGTCTTTGTACTGTCCCTGGGTTCCTCCTTCCCAGCTCACTACTTGCTATTAGCTGCAGAAGTCCCAGCCCAAACTAGAGCTATCTCAGCCTGACCCTGGCACAACTGGAAGCCTTGGGTGCCCAGCTTGTCCTTTGAAATACTCAGCACCCTGGATCCCCTTAGTGCAACGGAGAGAGCATCCTGCAAGAAAGTCCTGGAGGAGCCGGGATGGGCGCAGATGGTGGTGGGTGGCATCAGAGGTTTTCTTGGGGCATCCGGGCAGAGCAGGGCGCAGGGTGCTCCCCATCCCCCCCATGGTGTTCCCCACATCGACCTCTCTCTAACCCACCAGACGTGACCTCCTGCTTTCACTCAAGCTGCCTGAGGGACCTCTTGATGTTGCACCCAAGGTCTGGAGAAGAATTGCTCCCTTCCTGGCTGGGGAGGGGGCACAGGACTTTTGGTGCTCCCCATCAGGGTGAGGAGCAAGGGGCATCCAGCCCCAGGGGCTCCTCCATGGGGACATCTTCCACACCTCCTCATGTCCTCCTTGGGCTCCCCGCAGCCCTGTCACCGCTGCTGCAGCGGCAGCAGGCTGGGGCCATGCCCAGGAGCTCAGGCCAGCTGCTCACCAGATAATTATAGCTCCGCTGTTTATATACCCCGTCCCGCGGCCGCAGGAAGGAAGACTGCAGGGCTACGTAACAGGGCTCCCCACCCCTTTCCCACTTCCCCGTCCCACCCGCACCCCCGTGTGTGAATCCGGCCCCTCTGACACTGCAGGGCAGCCTGCGGCTTCAGAGCCCAGTTTCCCCGTCTCGTAGGGACGCCCGTGGGACCGTGCACGAGGACGTTCCCAGGCTGCACCGTTTGCGGTGGGGCACAGGCAGGTGCAGCCCCACCAGGCTCCTGCGTCCCTCAAACCGGCAGCTCCTCAGCACATTTGGGGACACTGAGGCTCGTCTCCCGTCCCCACGCACGGCTCAACTGCGTGGGTCCTCCCCGTGCTGCGGGCTCCATGCTCATTGTCCGTGGTTTTAGCATCCCGCAGTGATGCCAACTCTTGGGGAGCCCGAACAGAGGAGGATTTCAAGGTCATCCCTCTGCCCGTGCGCAGCCCCTGGGCACCCGTGGGGCTGTGTCCCACCACCACCGAAGCACCCAGCGGTGGTGGGTCAGGTGCTGCGGGCTGACCCCAGCAGCCCCACCCCAGTCCCTCCACCCTGCATCCCCACGCGCAGGATCAGCTCGGCAATCCCAGCTTATTTGCTGGTGGCCGAGCAGGACCGAGCAGAGCACGATGATCCTGCACGGCCTGCCTGGCTGCAGGAACGGGAACGGGAACCGGGATGGGGATGGGGACAGGAACGGAATGGGCTGTGCCTGCCCCGCGCCACGAGCCAGCTGCGGCCGAGCCAGCGCTTTCTGTGTTTGTTTGGGCTGCTAGATAACTTCGAAAGCAGAAGGTGGAAGGGCTGGCGGCTGAACAGTTTGTTCTTTCCGACTTCTGCACGCTGCTGCCTTCAAACCACAACACTTCAGCGCTCAGAAGCTGAAGCCACAGCCCAGCTGTGCCCGCTCAGGGAGCCACCGCGCACACCCCCTCCATGTCCCCCGGTCCCTTCCTGCTGCACCTGCCCCTGCTCTGTGTCCCGCTCCTCGCTGCCAAGGCATTGCAGACCAGTGGCTGCATCTTTGCAGGCCCCCAGGCTTGGCACCATGATGAGGGGCTCCTGCCACCTTCTGGCCGTGCTCCTGGTCCCACGGCAAGCCCAGGGGTGCTGCAAAGGCCGGGGTGCACGGGGGATGAAGCAGGGGTTAAACAGCCCAGCAACGCATCCAGAGCCAGGCATCCCTCCACGGCTGCTCTGCGCCTGCTCCACAGAGGGGGACGCCGACACTGGCTCGAAGGGAAGGGTTGTGCTCCACGTCTGGGAACCAACACCCCTTACCACGGCTGCACCCCATCCTGTGGTGGAGCACCTCAACCCGTGACACAGGACCCCAACTTCCAGCGAGAGGGACAGGTCTCTAGCACAGGCTTTGCCCCCACACAAAGCATCCTTCTGGTGAGGGCCTGATCCTGTCTGACCACCGGGAGCCAGGCACATCACCCTGCCGAGATCCCTCTCCCAGGGCTGGGCCACCAGGGATGAAATAACTCCAGGCCGGGCAATTTTTGTAAGGGGGATGCTGGGGTGTGCTGCAGCCCCAGCCTGGAGCTGGGGCAGGCGAGGTGGAGAAGCAGAGCGGTGCCATGGCTGCTCTGGAAGGAGAAGGAGAGCGGACGGAGCAGAAGCCGAGATGCTCCCCAGCAGGGGATGCTGCAAACTTGTGCAGGTGGGGCAAGACGCCCTCTCCATCTGCTGCCCACCGACGTGGGAAACCACCCTCCAAAAAGCGGCTCCAGGGCGGCCACAACACGCTCTCGGTGTCCAGCGCATGGACCACCACAGTCCAGCCACGCGCCCTCCCCGTGGGGGCTGGCCAAGGAAGCCCTGAGGCGTGCTCCAGCGATGGAGGGGAGGGGGTGCAACACGTCCCAGCAGGGCTTCAAAGCTGAGGGCAAGCACAGGAGGGCAGGGGCTCGCCTTCCCGAGGACAGGGTGTCCTGGGGAGCTGCGCAACCTCAACGGCTCCCCACCAAGCGCTCCGGGGAACAGGCAAGATCAGAGACAGGAGGAAAGCTACAGGCTCGTGCGCTTTCACGTGCTCTCGGGGCAGGCTTGTTTTCAAGCTGCCTAAGAGGAAGCCAGGCTCAGGCTCCAGCTCTGCTTTTGCATCCTCCCACGCCAGGAGCGTGCCCTCCGTCCCTTCTGGCCCAGCTTCTGGCGACGCTATCCGCTCGCTCGGGGCTTCCACCAGCTCCAAGGAAGCTCCAGGCAGGGAGACAAGAGGAATGGACCCAGTGCCGAACCGGCAAAAGCCACAGATGAAAAGCCGGCCCATCGGATTTAAAAGCAGGGTGGTCTCCTTGGGGAAGTTCTTAGCCTCCTTCGGGAGGTTCTTCAGCCTCAGGTCCCCTTTTGCTCCCAGCCACGAGGTCCAAGGGACGCAGTCGTCCTTGCGCAGGGGACAAGGAGCACAGCCCAAGGTGTTCATTCACCGCTTTGCACGGCGCGTTGCGCTCGCAGGGAGGAGCAAAGCAATGGTACGCGGGGCGAGATAAGGCATGGTTGCTGCAGCTGGGCTCGCTGGGAGCCTCGTCCTCCGCTCCAGGCCCGCAGGTGCATTTGAGGTCAGGCAGAGGAGAGGCTGCCAACTGCAGCAGAGCTGGGATTTGCTGCTCTCTGCAGCAGGGAGGGCACAGCAAAGCTCCCAGCCACCTCCAGCAGGCTGCTCCCGGCCCGGGGAGCCTCCTCTGCACACCACGGGAGGGTCGGGATGTGCTGGGCATGTCCCGGATGACCGCATCGTGTAAATGAGAGCACCGGGACACTTGGGCGGGTGTCCGTGTCACCGCGCTGCCCCGGATGGGTGCGCAGCGGGATGCGCGGCTCAGACGCAGCACGGGATCGCGGTTCTCACGAGCGCGTTCAGCTCACATGAGCAGGCAGCTGGGAACTTGGTGGCCGGGGCCGGCTCCCTGCAAGCAATGTTATTTTTAACTCTCAGTTCCTCTCTCGTTTTTGCCAGGTGGCAACTGGTTCTGCTGTTTGCCAAGCAGTATTTTTTTCACCTCCACCACTTCTAGGCTATTTTTGGCCTTTTCTCCGTGGCTCCTTGCTGCGGACGCTTTCAAAGGACTGGAGCAGGTGGCTTGCTTCGTGTGCCCAGAGGAAGAGGAGGGATGTATGGGGCGGGCGATGCCGGGAAGGCTTCCTGAGCCAGGCAGGGGAAGCACGTGCCCTTCAGCTTCAGCTGCACACAAAGGCGAGCTCTTCTCGCATGCAGCCGCGGCGTGCAAGGGTCAGCCTTTTCCCGAGGGAGCCGTGATGCCCACGTCCTCCCGAGCGTGCCCGCAACACAAGACTCTGCGCGTGGTGCGTTAGCGCATTTGCAGCCCTCACCATGAGGAAGTGCTGTGTGGGCAGCAGGTGAAAGAAACAGCCTGAGGCTGGGGTCCTCTGGTTGCAATCCCTAAAAACGTCATCTCATCCCAGTGGGGCTGGGCCAGGACTCCGAAATGGGGCTGGGAGGCTGGGCCCCGAGCCTCACTGCAAGCCTCGAGAAGCTCGGAAAGAGCCAGAAGCTGCTGCAGGACAGACGCCCGCCTCGGACCTCGGCCAGCTCGAACCTTCCAGGCTGCTACGCCGAGCCGGAGCCCCGTCCCCGCAGCTGCGCCAGGACTTGGCTTGCACAAGCGCCAACCTTTTCCCTTCCCGGGTCACGAGACCCAAACAGCCCCGACCGGGAGCTGTTTTCCTTTTTTTTCGCTTTATCAGGATCTTGCTGAGATAGGCGGTGTTCTCGGTGAGTGGGTCATGTTTGCGCAGCGGTTTGTAAATGCAGATCCTTATGTAAGAGCGCGGGGTTGCTCCGGGGGCTTGGCTGGCCGCGCGCATGTGCAGGGCGCGCTGCCCGCCCGCCCGCCGGCGCTGTCTCGGGGAGCCGTGCGCGTCTGCGGTGGCATCGGCGCCGAGCTATCGAGGTGCCCGGCGCGGGCGTGAGGAGCCGCAGCAGCCTCTGCCCGGGGTGCGAAGGGCTGCAGGCTCGCCACACGCCCCGCCGCGCGCTTCCAGCAGCTGCGCTCCCCCTCCGCTCGCTCTCCCCGCTGCCAAGAACGCCTGTGCTTGCTCCAGTAACCCCGCTCCTGAAGGTCGCTGGCTCGAGGCCGGGCTTGCGTCCCGGCTGCCTGTTTTTGTTATTGATTGTCCTTATCGTCGCTCGGCGAGAACACCCTGTCCCAAGCACGTCTGCTGCCTCTTCTGATGCCTTTTGCCCAAGCTCTGTCTGTCCCCAGTGGAGAACCTGCGAGCACCGAGCACCGCGCTGCCTGAGAGAGTTTGTGCCAGTGACCAGCCCAGCGTCACCAATGTCACCGCAGGCACCGGAGCCCTGGGGGAAAGCTGTGAATGAGGAATTGTTGATCCAGCAGGAAAATCTGGCTTTGGGGGATTGTCAGGCTTTTTGGCACAGAAGCAAAGGAGACCTTCCTGCCTCCTGCAGCTCCTCTCTGGGAGAAAGGGAGCACGACGGGCTTCTCCTGCCCCACCGGACACCCCTGCTGGAAGCCAGGTCTGGCTGTCCATGCCATCCCACCGCCACCGCACGCGTGATACACCAGCAGTGCCAGCAAAACGCGCCTGCTCCCTGCCCACCGCGTCCACCCCTGATGCCCCCAGGGCATCTCCTGCGTGATCCCACCACCTGCAAGCAGGGGACGAGGCCAGCACACGTCTGCAGTGCCCGATGACAGGGGATGGGCACAGGGACACCAGGGTGGCAGTGTCCCTCTGCAAGGCAGGGGCAAGTCCAGCAGGGCAGCGAAAGAGGAAGAAAGGGAGGAAAGAGAGAAACAGAAAGAGAAAGAGAAACAGAAAGAAGTGAAAGAGAACAGATGGAAGGGAGGGAGGGAGGGAGGGAGGGCGGGAGGTCGAAGGTTTCACTCCCTGTGCCACATCCGCAGCAAGCCCGGTGCTGATGGAGCCCACCAGCCAACCCGGCCGGACGTCAGGCTCTGAAATGCTCTCCCAGGGGGACGGCCACGATCTCTGCCACTTGGTCACTTCAAACCAAGTTGGAAAATGTATTGCAGGAACGTCCCAAAGCGGCGCAGGGGACACAGGGAGGAGAGCCCCACGCGGCTCCAGGGCTTGCTGTCATTGGGAGCGTGGGGCACCCCAGCCATCCCCATGTGCGTCCCGGTGCCGGTGGCTTTCCCCACGCGGCTGTGGGGAGGAAGGCTGGTGGAAAGGAGCATCGCGTGCCAGAGTTCAGCAGCTGCCGACTTACAAACGTTGCCCCAAATAATCCCATTTCCTTGCTGCCCTGGCAGCTGTGGGTGCCACGCTTGCCCGTGACTATCTGCAGGGACACGCAGGCTGCCCAAATGTCCTTCGCACTCCTCCTCCACCAGCGCAGTCTGCCTTCCTTTACCGAGAGCTTTGCTGTTGAGAGCACAGCGGGACTGCAAGGCAGACAACGTGACCTGCAGCTCCAGGACATGAGCTGGTCAAATTAAGCTGGGTTTTAGCATGCTGACTGCCATACACCAGCCAGCAGGTGATGCAGCACGCCCTTTTCATACTGCAAACCCACTGGCCTTTGAGACGTTTCCAACGTGCCAGAAGATGCAGCAGAAGCAGCGGGGCAGAGCTGACCCAGGCAGCACCCAGCACCCCCGGGGCACACGCAGAGAGGACCAGCATCGCTGCAGAGCAAGTCCTTGGAAAAGTCACCCTTTCCCTGGAAAGGGAAAGCTAAGGACACAGTGGCCCCATGGGAATGGCTGGGTCTCCTTGGGCATGGTGGCACCCCAGCCCAGCCCTACGGGGGTGCCACCAAGCCCAAGGCAACGTAGCCACCCCTTACCTTGACTTGTGCCAAGGACAGAGTTGCACGGCAGGGTTTATAGGACCCGGCAGCTGGGACACCAGCAAACAAGTCTTCACCTTGCTGGGGACAATCCCCGGCCGGGTGAGATGCGCTTTCCAGAGAGGAGTGGAAAATTCCTCTCGCCATGCCGGGCACTCCCTGCAGCCCCAGCACATCAGCTGTCGTCTCGCAGGACTTGGCATGCCCCGCAGTGTTTATCAACACCGTTGCGCAAGGGCCACGGCACACAGCTTGGCAGGGGCGCGTGGGCCGCTTGGGCAACCGGCTCTGCCGAAAGCCGGCGCTCTTGGGAAAGAGTCCCGCAGCCTGTGCGGGCGGCGAGACACGCCTGGAGTCCGGCACGATGTCGGCGACATGACGGCCGTCACCACCTGATGGCCGTCAGCGTATTCCGGCCTCCTGTATTCAAGGCACCGAGCCCCGGGGATCGCTGCAGGTCCCTTCTTCCCTCGCAGGGCTGGCGAACGCGCTGGCTGGTCTCTCTTGCCAGGCGGCCGCCACACAGCTACCAGCCAAAAGATCACCGGCTTAGCACCGATCCCTCCGGTTTCTTCCAGCCTTGCTCCTTGCCCGTCTCTCTCTGTGTTCTTGGGCTGCTGGACTCTGCTCGCTGGGATGTTCATCTCGTGCGACTCTCCCACGAGAGACGCCCTCGGCACGTCCGCAGACATGGGACGGTGCCATTCTCTGAGGCACTGGTCAACTCTGGGGTCCACGGAGCAGACGCCAGCTCTGGTACCCATCCCCAAGCCACATCGGTGTCCAGAGGTCCCCGTAAGCCTCCAAACACCTCTCCTTGGTTCTGGTTTAATCTGGCAGGGCTATAAATGACCTCGATGCGTTGGTGCCCCCTTGCCCGAGGCGTGTGGCTCCTTTCTCACTGGGGAAACCCCTCTGAGGGGTTGGGGACATCAGCAGGCACGTGGACACGACGACGGCACATCTGGATGGGGGCTGCTCTGCTGGCATGGACCAGAGATGACCCAGCCCAGTGGCACCAGCTTGCCCCCAGTTAACTTCAGGTGCGCTGAGCTGGCAGAGTCCCCTCGGGCATGGAAGGATGACGGTGGCTGGGCAGGACAGGAGACACGAGGCTGAGATGGGGAGCAGCAATTGGGCAGCCCTGGGGACCAGCTCCAGCAGCAAGCAGGGCGGTGGGGGCTGGAGGTGGCCCACCTGCCCACGGTGTGATGTGTGGGCGGGAGGTGTTCGCCAGGAGGCTGCTGAGAAGCAACAGCACCAGGAGCAGCATTCCGCGCTGCCACAGACACCCTAGAAGCAAAGTGCGGTGCCCCGCAGCCCCTCGAAGGGGCCAGCAGCTCCCCCCAGCACTAAGGGCACTGGAACCGAGGAGGGGGCTGCCTGGAGTGGGGACGCATCTGGAGGAAGGGCAGCAGCCCCCTAAATTTAGCACTGCACAGACCCTTCCCCAAGCCTCCCGGCAGCTGGAGCCACGGCGGAGAGCAGGCTGCGTGCAAGCCAGCCAAGAAGCTAGTCGGAGCAGAGGCATGCATAAACATTTTGTTTAATAAAGGACGCTGGGCGAACACAGTGTACCCTGGCTCCGCACAGCGGGAACAGCTGTGGCCCTGTGGGGCCCGGGGACACCGAAGCGCGATGGCAGAGCGACCTCCCGTGGCACCGGCACGGCCCCAGGGCACTCCGTGGCACCGCTGCCGGCCAAGGGCACCCCGGAACATCCGCCTTCCCCCGGAGGGAAGCCGCGTCCAGGAGAGTGTGCTGCCGGTGCCATCACCGGGCAGATCTGCGCCCATCCGGAGCCTCAGCCAAACTCTCACAAGGGGATGCCAGCTGGGGAGCTTCTGCCTGAGAGCTGTTAGCAGCGGTTAAGTAAATGATGCAGTGGATAACCCAAATATCGCCTTGCCTCGGTTGTGGCTTGCTGCAATCTTGATTTCCAAGAACGGAAGCAGCCTGGTGCACACTGCCGTGCCGGCGAGTGCGGCCCCTCCTCGAGGGAGATGGAGCTATAATCCAGTTCCTGCTCCCTTAGGTGGGGTATCTGGAAAAAAAAATAAAAAATAAAAAGTCACCCTTTGCAGCGCCAGATGCTCCAGAGCACAGCGCTGGCTGAGCCCTGGGCTCCCCTCTCTGCACCGGCAGCAGGACCACCAGGGGTGCACAACCCCACACAGACACAAAAATGCTTCAGCTGCAGCCCAGAAGTGCTCCCAGCGTTGCCGTAAGGCACGGGGCACTGACAGCAAAGCTTCTGCACCTCGGGAGGACTGCGGGGCTCCTGTGCCTCCAGCAATGGGGGTTCCCAGACCATTTCAGGGAGCGGATGGACCAAGAGATGTCCCCGAGGGCCACTGGAGCTCAGGTTTACCCGTGCTCCTGCTCCTCCAAGCCTCCCCCGATCACTCCGGGCAGCGCAGGCGGCACAGCACCATCCCCAAACACAGCCCTGGGTGGCCGTAGTCAGACGGGGAGCCCCCAGCGATGGCACAGCCCGTGCCAGGGACACCCCGGAGCTCACAAGGCTGTTGGAGGAGCCAGGCACCAGCCGTGGCATCTCTGGCTGGCATGGAGATTTTACACCTCAGAGCAGTCTCAGTCTGTCCCAGCAGCTGCCCAACAGAGGGGTTTGAGCTCGGGCACAAGACACAGGTCGGCAGTGATCTTTCCAGAGGCTCCGTCCCCAGGACCTTTTGGAAATGTACCTGCGTGCTGTCCGGCTGGTATTTCAGAAAGCTTTCCCAGGTTCTGAGACCCCCGTTTCTCAGCAGGCCTTCACCGTGAGAGCAGGCAGAAGTTCCTGTGAAGCCCGCTCAGCTCGGGTGCGAGGCTTCTGGAGCAATTTCAGAGAATTTCTCTCAAACCCGCGTGCTGCAACACGGTTTATTCAACGGCCACATAGCACGGCAGGCGGTCTGGCTCCTGGCAAGCTCACAAGAAGACAGATAATGGAAACGCAGAACACAGCATCGCTCAGTGGTGGATCTGGTTAAGAGCAGGCTCAGAGGCACTTCAAATTTGGTGGTTTTTTTGTTTTGTTTTGTTTTTTTTTTCTGGGAAATAAAGTGTCTGAGGTGTTGTGTGTCAATCTGAACCTTTAAATGCCCCTTCTCTCTTCCCCTACCCCAGCATTATTCTACACAAAACAGTTGTCTTCTGAAGCTTTACTTTATAGCTAAGTTTTAAATGACTCATTTTGCAAAGGGAAGAACTGCGTCGCCAGGCTTTTTTTCTTAATTTCCTGAAAGCTTTTTCCTTTTCTGCACTGGGAAAAAGACCCACGACAGCTGGGTGAACTCGGTGAAGGTAACCAGAGCACAGCACCAGCCACCAGCATACACCTCTCCGCCTCCTACCAGCCTCGAGCTCTGCTGCTGAGCCTATTTCATGGTTTCCTGGCCAATAAGTGTTATAACATATATACATAATATGAGCAGAACCACTCCAGCTTTCCACATGTTCTTGCTAACCGCCTGTTTTTTTAAGCTTTTGCTAATAATGAAATGTCTGGTGATAACAACAGGCGTAAGTTCCAGGGATGCAACAAATTAGGCTTTTCTTCAGCCTAGCTGGGGGACAGGTTTGGATGTGCGAGCTTTGCTGCGTATTTCCAACCTCCTTGCTCTTGGCAGCTTGGATTGGAATTAACCGGCCTCTTAGTGTGCGTATGGGGCACTGCTTGCTTGTTGGGTTGACTCTGGTCGTTGAAAAGCAGTCTTAATTTTGATCTCAGGCTTCTCGGTACTTTACTTCTAGAGCACCTTCCATCTCATTTTTCCATTTTTCATGGAAACGAAGCTCCTCCGGGATACCATGAATTACGGTAGCTGCTCTTTTGGCTTCACTCCCAGAAAGCTCACTGGCTTGTCCTAGCGAGAAACAGCACTAGCTGCAATCGGGGGCAGCGCGGGTATACAGCGTGACTCGCGGGGACGCAGGGCGCTCGTGCCAAGTGCACGTCGGCTGACCTGGTATGAATTTCAAAGCTGTTCTTGAAGATGACAAAGATGAAGGGAGACACTTTCCACGGGAAATGGTGCCAAAGCTCGGCTGCCTAGGGAAGATCTCCGCTGTAGCAGCAAAGGGAGCAGAGATCTCGGGCAGAAGTGATTTTGCTCATACCCTTCTCTGCCAACATTTGGGCAGAACTTGAGGGGGAACAACAGCAAATTTGCCAAGAAAATGACAAGAGCAGCACTGGGACAATGATTAGGAGGGGCATTCTCTCCCTGTCTCCTTCCAGAGGATGGATTTTGCTGCTCTAGCTCTGGCAGAAGCCTGTGGGACCTCTGACTGACCCAGGCTCTCCCAAGCTCTGAGGAAGGCTCCTCATTGCTAGTTCCAGATCCAGCAACGTGAAGATGCCGCTGCCAGGTTTCACAGGCCAAGTTTTAACAAGTCTGGGTTTACTATTTCTTCTAGGCAGGTGACTTTGGGGCTCGGCTAAGCCGTGATTACACAGAGATGCAGGCACGGGGAAACCTTTCTAACCTGCCCCTGTCGTAATCTGAGGGCGTGTGGGTGCTCAGATATTGCAGGGGAAAGTGCAAAGGCTGCATGAGGACCTAGATAAGGCCACCTGTTTCAGCAACGTCAGGGAACGCGGAGTGGTTGCCCTGCCTTTGCACTGCCGGAGGCACGCCCGCCGGCCCGCCAGGGGGACGTGGAGCGTGGCTGGGGACCTGCGCCAGTGCGCGGTCAGAGCAGGCCTGCCAGGGGAAAGAAGAGAGGCTGGGTTATTAAAGTCATCAGAGGACAAATATCTCCCTTCTCCGTGCGGGACTAAGGGATTCCCCTGCCTTTTAAAGGAAAAATAATCTCCTTGATAACAGTTTGCGTAAAGAAAAAATATGATCAAGGTGATTCAGCTTTGATTTCCACGGGCCAGAGGTCGCTCCAACATCCTCACGGGGCGCGCACGCCGCAAGCTGCTTGGCGAGTTGGCTCTGCAGTCCTGAGAGGTGTTCACAGAGCCCAAATCCCCTCACCCCCCTCGGGTCCTGTGGGGAATCCGGTCGCCGAGGCGGCGGGGGAACGGAGCTGCAGCAGGGCCACGCCGGGCGGTTACAGACCAGCACGAGAAGCCACGGCTCTGTGCCCCGCGTTGAGTGCTCTCCCCGGAACTGCCAGCTCCCGCAACTTCTGTCCCCAGGTCGCAGGCGGTGACCTGGAGGGCCCTTCCCCACCCGGGGGGATGCCAAGCTTCCAGCTTCCAGCTCCCGGATCCCAGCCACCGACGAGCCCCGGGGTTCGCTTAAAACTGTCGCCGGGTGCCCGTCCGGAGGGGAGCACGCCGCGAACCGAGCCCTGCGGGTCGGTGTTAAGGATTTAGCGGCGGGTTCTTCCCCCGGTCCGCTGCGAGGCCCGCGCCCCGTGCGCCGAGGCCTGCGCCCCGCCGCCCGCGCCGTTGCCACGGCAACGCCGCCCC
>VXAL01015741.1:12778-26240 GCA_013399475.1 Chauna torquata
CAGAAAAAAATACAACTACCATAGCATAAAGAAAAAGCTGACTATGCAATCAAAAGCCCAAAGGACCCAATTTCTTCATAAAGTACCTGATGGACATTGTGACAGTCTGATTGCCTTCTACCACCAATTTTTGGAACATGTGAAAAATACTGTATGCTTCTTGCTGGTATGTGGTCCAAGATGACTCATAAATCTTCCTTTATCTCCTTCGTGGTGTTAGCAGAAAAGGATGAGTTGCTTTTTTCCATCTCATTCACATGTCTTTCTGTCTGTTACCCGTGCCCTTGAGCAAAGATTACTGATGCCCTGCCTTTGATATATGACACATCACATACAGCAGCTTTTCATCAAGTGAATTAACCTGAAAAAATGCAAACTTACCTGCCAGTTGCTTCCCAACTTTCCACTATTCCTTTGTGTACCTCTTTCCTAACATGCCACACACAAGGCACGCAAGAACAAGGTTACCACAGACACAGAAAATTATATTGTTATTGACTGGACACTGACAAAATTTATTGACCTATACTACTTAATATTTATCTTCATAACTGATTCCCACTGTAAAATATCTTGTTATTCATATTCATAAACTAAAAAAAAATGTATTTAGAAATCAGAGGATGACATATTTGATCAGATCACCCCAAATTATTGTTCTGAGTCATATATAATAACTGCAACTAATGTAATGCATTACTGATACAGCTCCACAAACAATTCTGCAATGTTAATCAATGCAGAATCAGTCAAGTATGCTGGATAGTCTGTGTTTTTTTTCTTTTCCTTACAATTTGAAATATCTTTTATAATCCAAAAGCACTAATATCTTAAAATGTTGACTCTCTTCACACTGCTTGAAATGTTCACAAGGGATTTTTAATATATAAAATTAAAATTCCATTGCACTCTTGTTTTCCTTAGTTGTGTTCTTTTAAGAAAAATAGGCAATAAATGCATCTGTGAGGTGCTCTCTTTTCTGTGTATACCTTCAATCTAACATTTTAAAGATGCCAATTAGATAACTACTATGCTGCTAATTAGCAAGATTCACACACTAACCTCTCTGAGAGATTTTCTGCTTGGGAATTTTTTCCACAGTAGATTATTAATTGGTTCACATTTGTAACTGATTTCTGACACAATCTTAGAGAAATTTAAATACAGGAGTTCCTAATATTTCAATGTTTTTCAAGACAGGAAAGTAAACTCCCAAGATAACTCCATCCCACAAAACAAAGCTCTGTAAAACACATGTGCTGCACCTTTCATAAAGAAAAAATAAGATTTTTTTTTCTTTTATCAAAATTGTATTATATCCTCTAATGAAGGCAGTGACTGAAAAATATAAACATTGATATATATTTTCCAATGAATTGGTCTAAGAGTAACATGTAAAAATAGGATTAATGGTACAAAGCATGTACTATATAAAAATAGCCTGTAGAAAAAAGCATTAAGCAATTACAACTCTAGCACTGAAGGCTCCAATATTATAGGGTAATATTTCCTTAATGTTAGACTTCATTAACCCTAAGATAATCTCTCATAAATTTTGTTGATTTTTAAGGAGAAAAAATAAATTATGTTTATTAAACTACTGAATATGTTTATGAAAACAAGACATAATCTAGTGCTATAAACTTCTTGTCTTTATCTGAATAATCAGGAAGCTCATAAATAAAATATCATATAACAAAGTGAGTGTTAAAATTCATTACCGTAATAGCTATGCTCATGATCTATTTCATTAACACTCCTCCTTTCTTTGAATAAATGGGTTCTTTGGTCTACCAGAGCAAGGCCATTTACAAGACAAAATACTAAGCTGCTTTTTCTCATTTTCCCTTATCTGTTCTATTCCCAACTTTCTAAATTAATTCTTCCTTTAAATCTTATTGTTCCTTCCAGTGTAACTCTCAGCACATTAGAGAAACTTGAAAGAAATATAAGCAAAGATATGGGTCTATGGAGTATAAGTTAATTAGGAATCTAAGTGACTGGTGATGAGACTTGATGGCATGTAGCTTAGGAATGAATTTAAGAAGCTTAAGTTCATTTAAAAATAAAATATAAATATATCAGAAGTTCAGAAGAAGACATACCTCAAATTAAGTCATGCTAATGTTTCAGCCCCAACACCAGTTAAAGATAACAATATGTGACAGCACAGTGATTTTATCTCAAAAGTTTCTTCTAACTAACATGTATCAAAAAAAGCCAGTAGCTGTTAGTAAGGTGATACTACGGACATTTACATTTAAACATAGCAACTGCAAAAGTCACCATCTACAATCAAGAATGTAATTATGTTACTAAACTTATCACAATACTAATTAGTAACTCCTTTCAGAATATACTTTTCAGCCCCCAAAACAACCAGAGCATTTTTATATCCATTAGCCTCGACATGATTTTTTTCCTCCACTTTTGCCTGTTTCACGTATAGGACATGATCTATAGAAATACTCCACCAAAACATTTGGGTTGCAAGGACAATCCTTGGGAAAGATGTAACAGAATAGCTATGAACTATTTTGCTGGGAAATGTACATCTGCTTTAGCAGCAGGATCATGGGGCTAGAACTAACATGGTGCCAGAGGGGCTATAGGCTTCCTCCCACTGTGTAACAACAGGGGCAGCAGGTCTTTTGAAAGTTCATTCAAGGGAGTGTTTCATTTGTTCCAAGGCTTTAAAAGATGCAAAATGTGTAACTCCACAGACTCAACAGGTTCTCTCTAAGGCAAGGAAATGTAAGACGAGTATCAGAGTCTTTAAGGAGAGCTCAAAATATTTTAGAGACAGAAAACTAAACAAATGTACTGTAAGATTAAGCAGCTTCCTAAGAAGGTAGGTATGCACATAACTGGATATTGCTTTAAACTCATTTTCTTACAAAATGCTTTCATTTTCCACTCACAGAAAATCACTGCAACTACTTCTGATGCATGCAAAGGGGTGCAGTCTCACATCTTGCATTGGAACACAGCACTGGTACTCTGAGGGTCACTATCCATGAGGAGAAATAGTAGTATCTATGTGGAAAAGTGTCAGCTGAAAAGTGCCATAAACCCAGTGTTTAATTCACTTTGCTCATTGCCTTCCCAGAACTTCAAAAAGTGGGTAGGGGATAGTACAGACTTATACATGCATTCTAGACCTGTCATACAGCTTTTTACCCCACACATTAAACAGACAAATTTGCCACCAGAAGACACTGGTTTATTAAAGGAAATGATATACAGTTAAATGCTAAGCGTAACGGTACCTTTTGTCAGGCTGACTGATATAACTGCAGAAAAAAATAGACAAGCTTTTCAGGCTCTCCGAATCACTGTTTTTCAACTTGATCAACTAAATAAACCATACATTGCAACTTCTAATCATTGTCATGTTAAATTTAACCTCTAAGTCTATCAGCAATTATGGTTATAAAAACCTTAATACAGAGCCGCAGGTTGCCACAGCAAGTCATAACGCACAACACATGGGTCCCTCTGCAGAATTCCTTATTCCTGCATATCGTTTTCTGTACCACCTTCGTCAGTTCTGTCTGACCAGCCTAAGGAGGCATATGCCTTCCCCTGAAGCTCATATGGAGATCTACCCGCATATAAAATCAGTACGCATGGCAAGAGTTTGCATTCTTTTATCTGGGGAGAACAGAGACGCTAGAGTAGAGATTACAAATACGTAAACAGTTGAAGGATCAGCAATGATTTAGATGATTAGTGACATATTTTAAGAATGTTCATTTTACAAAGAGTCAAAAAACAAAATACCCCTGGAAGCTTTAAGAGTCCTATTTCAATTAGTGTAAAAGTCACACTCAATTCTGGAAACTCCTGAAACCCATGAATGAAATCAGAATACAGGGCAAGATGAAGGGTTTCAAAATCATCAATATCCCTCCTTTTAGTTGTGCACAAAAATAAAATATTAGATATAGTATATAAAGCATTAATAAATTATCAGAAGCTGTTACAAAGTATTATAGATAAGCAGTATGCGCATTATTGATCATGTAATCTACTGGACTGTTGGTATAATGGATTGTTATCCATTCAATGATTAATGCTATGAACTAGGCATATACCCTGATGTGGAAGGTATCTTGTTTTTCTTGGTTGCATGCAACTCATTATGGACTGTGCTGGTCTGCACGCTTTGAAATGGGAGGAGGCTAATGACTGTACTGAGACATCACCAAGGACCATGGCATTCAATCTTTACTGAGAACCATCCAGAAATAGCCCACACCACACCTCCAGAACCAGTTGCAACACAAGGACCAATGACTTTAATATTGCATCTTTGTGTGTAACTTATATTTCCATACAATGTAGGTGGCCTTCCATTCAAGAAGAAAATTAAAAGAGAGCTGAGTTGTCAGAACCAAATCAGAGCTGATGAATGAGCTAATCTACAAGACTTTGCTATATGGGAAGTCTATCTCAATGGGGACACACAGGAAAAAAGAAAAGAAAAAAATATCAAAGGGAAAGTTTGCATTAAAAATATGACTTCAAAGAGGTTGTGGGTGGCCCACGACATGTAGTAAGTCATCTGTCTCTCTTACTAAAGAGAAGTCATTATTTACTAGTAAACTAGTAACACTGTGACAAGCAAAAACAAAAAAGCCCATAAAAACAAACAAAAAAAAGCTGTTCAGTGCAGTTAGGCTGAAAGAGAACATATTCAATGTTTTAGCTGAAAAAGCATTTAGGCTTACAATCTGCTTTAACATAGCCTCCATTAAGCATTGGGATATCAAGAACTCATCCTCATCCCCAACTCTGACACTCAAATAGGAAACAACATTATTTTTTAAAGCATGAATTTAAGTCATAGGAACTTGTTTAATGCTTTGGACTGATATTAGTGGGTGTCGTAATAAATGTGGCCTTTCAACCAAATGTACTGATGTTCCAATAGTACATCATTTTTGGATACTAGAATTTAAAGAATGTCTCATGTCTTCTTAATATAAAGTACATTCCCAAATTCAGGTTTTCTATACTCCATTATTGATATCTGCTGTTCTTTGAAGTATTTCAATTTTTATACAGGTGATGCAGTCAAGTGTCATGGAACCAAGAATGAGGATACAATTAAACTGCTTTACTATATTATTCTTCCGTGTCAATAACACATAGGTTTTACCACTACGAGGACAATCCTTACAAAAATAAACTGTCAAACACACACCGTATATCTAGGTAATGCTACTAAAACTACACTTGCAATGTCTTAAAGAACACAAGATTTATTTACTAATATTTTAGGATATTGGCCTCATCTAGACCTGAAAAATAAAAAAGAGTTTCAGTTCACACAAAATGTAATTAAGATATTAAAAGATTTATTTCCAAGTGTTTCATGTTTTCCTTGTCTTTTGAGAAAGAGATACTACTACCAATCTTGGACATTACCACATCCTTTAGCCACTGGGATTAGAGGGTTTTTGCTTGAAAAATAAAGTATTACAAAAACAAAAAATGTTACATAAAATGATGTTTCAACTTTTATATCAATGACTAATGGCAGAATCCACTGATGCTTGTGTTAACTTGCAGTTAAAGAAAAAAAAGTCACCAATGAACTATAACTTGGTTTTAGCTAATTTTACTCGACTAGTATTTGAGCCTGTTTCTATTACTCATTTGTTTGCCAAAGAAGGTTTTTATCAAATTTTGATACACTTTTTCCAATAAAATTCCCACTTTATATATTTAGGAATATTATAAAATACCATGATTTTCCCAATCAGAAAGGTCAGCTTTCACCCTATAAGCATAAGATTGAAGCTTATCTGATAAAGCTGTAAGATGATACGCAAAGCAGATATTTACTCAAACCACTCCTAGTTTTGCTCTGATTTTATATATCAAATCTTAAAATCATTATGTCTGAAATAATAAGCAAATTCTTCTGGTGAAGAATTCTGGTAAACATTACAGAATTTATTTCCTACAAGAAAAGTTTTCTATGGTCACTACCTACTTGAAGGGGTGATTCCAAAAAAAAAGGCACCAAACAACAAATATATCTTTTCTAACAATCCTAAAGGTTGCAATGCTTGGGGAAAACAGATGAGTTTCCTTTAGGTATTCAAAATTTACTCAAGTAATACCATAACCACACCTATTTCACAAAAACAGGAAACTCACTTTAATTAACTATAATTTTAATGTGATTTTAGCCTCTTAATCGAATTATTTTTTTCTGAAGTCATTTTACTGCTAATAAATGAAAGACATGAAAAACTAAATTGCATAATAAAGCATGAAGGGCATAGTTATGAGATATCATGCCCCTGAGAGAAGCAAGCACTGTTTTATGTTCAATGAAAATCTTAAGAGCATCACGCAAAAAAATTAAGATAATATTCTCCAAACAATTAACAACTGCATTTAAAAAAAAAAGGTAATTTTTAAAATACTATTACTTCTCAAGAAACGAGGCAAAGCTATAAACTTATCAGTAGCAAAAGTAAGCACAACCATCTTTTCCTTAGTGATTTCTAAAATACTTAAAATAATTAAAATAATTATTGGAAATATATCTTCCCTGTCATCTAGGCCCTTCAACAATTGACCGTTATGTAAGTAGAAAACCACTTCACTTTGGCAGCTATTAATGCCCCCATCAATTTTACTGTCAATATAGTTTAACAACTCACTAAACAATATCAAAATTATTTTTTACCTTTTTATTATTTACCTTTTAACAAGAAAAAAACTTCTTAAAAATTTAATGGGGAAAAAAAGAAAAAAAAGTATCCCGACCACTTTTTACTTGTGTTGAAATGGAAATGAAGCAATTTCCTTACAAACCTAAATTCCACCTCCTGGCACGAATGTCTATTTCTTTTGGGCACTTACATTCAATGAAGTGCAGCTAGTTTGAGCTAATAACAGAAAGCTTGTTTGGCACTTGCATCAGATCTTACTTGAACTCCAAAGCTGAAACTAGTAACAACACTGTGGAGACATTCACCCCTCACAACAGTCTCTCACAAGTGCAAGGACCTCCTGGGACTTCCTTTCAAGCAACATCAGGGCACGTGCACCCCATGCAATGGGACGAGCCAGGCAAGGAAGAGACACCACAAGGCTCGCTGCAGTAACAGAGCATTGATCTCTCTCATCTCAAAATGCTAGGGAAAAAAAAAAAAAAATCGTTTGCAAGCAACTAAAGAAACCTCATTATTTTCTGCAGCCTATACACCTCGATAAACTCAGCCTGGTGTTTTAAAACAACTGCATTTTCTCAAAGGGATTCTCAAGGTTTTCCTTAGCATGGGTTACATCTCACTTCTGGCTCTGTCCTTTCCCATGGGATGTTTTAATGGCTACTAAAGATGAACTGCTTTAAGAAGAGCATTATTATCTCTATATAGCTTGAGTTTATATGTAAAATCGGAGACAGTGCATGAGAGCGAGTGCGTGAGAAAGCAAACGCACCAGAGAGAAATGCAGACTTTTTTTTAGCACTATGCAAACAGCCCCGGTTCCCCATGTATCAGCCAAACACATTTTTGGCCTATGCAGATAAGCTTCAGCTTATCAGGCAGACCAGTTATTCCCCAAATCCCACACTATTGAAACTTTTAGATATTCAGTGAAACTGGTAAGAGATCAGTTTAAAGTGAATAAAGTACTTCTTTCCAAATTGACTGGTGAACTTGAGGAGTTTTGTGCCACAGGAGGCTGTGAAGGCAGATGGTACCACCAGATACAAACAGGAATGCTACAGATTCATGGACAACAGATCAATAAACGGATATGCAGAGGAATGAATGCCCTAACATCCCTACTACAAGGAAGCTGGGAATTTGGACAGAAGCAAGTGGCCAAATCTGCATGTTCTTCCTAAACAGCAACTGTCATTCTGTCAGAGACAGAATGATAACCTAGATGGACTTGGCCTCAGCCATAGTGTGATGCTTGTTAGGAACTAATAGTTCATGCATCCAAAGACCTGAAACATGTTCTTTTCAGGTCAGTATGGATTTATACTCAGGCATAAATAAATGCAAATATTACATCTGAAAACTTACCCAAATTATTTGTGCTTAGACAAGGTATCCCACCTTCACAGCTGCTACTTAAATTCGTGCACTGCTCTAAAGAAAAGTAAAATATACCTATGGTAATAAACCAATGCCAAATTAGAATTAGGACTAAGGAAAACGTTGTCCCATTTAGAACTAAACTGTTATAACAGAAGCGGTAGCAAATAGACACCAGCTAAAGCCATCTATTTTTATCACAGATTTTTATCTATTTTTATTGGTTTGAGACATCCCCTTTAAAAAGTACGCAGAAAGTGTCAAGTTTATCCTGCCCCTTTGAGGAACTATGTCCATACTGTCCCATTCTGCTGAAGGAATAGAAACCAATGGAAATCCTTCCTCTAGTATTTCAAGGTACGTTCATTCCCTGAGCAAACTAGTTTCTTTGCAGCGCTTAACGCTGTGCAGTATGGCTAAGCCCACAGAAAACACACAAAGCTTTATTAGAAACAGATAAAGCAACTACCAATCATTTTGGCTCAAGAAGAAGCAAACAATTCCCAGTTTGCCAGGACAACAGGTAAATGTTGAAAGAGAAAAAGATATGTGAAATAATATGATCAAATGGTTCTTAGGATCTTGATCAACAACACCAGAACCAATACTTCTGTGCTCAGTTGTAGACGTGATACTGCAGCAGAGTATTTTGAGCAGAATAAAAAAGCAAAGTTATTCAGGTGTCAATATGCTTTCCTGTCATTCTAACCAGTCCCAATGAAAATGTTTGCCTCACCTATTTATATTTGTTTAGAGGTTTGAAATGGTTATAGTAATCTCCACTTTTTAGCCCAAGCTCTCCTTTACACTGTTGCAGTTCCCATATTTTACCTCGAGTGCATCTGTGTTTCTATGATAAATAAGCTTTTTTTTTTTTTTTTTTATCTAGCTCTTTCTCTGCATGGATATATATGCATGGTAAGTACATGTGCAGATGTGACTATTTAAAGAGCGCAGAAGCCTTCCTGATGATCTGAATAGATTGAACAACAGCAAAAACATTACTGCAAGCAAGATTCTTCATTTTTACACACTACTGTGTATTTTTTATGATTCTTGTCTAAGATCCTGTTAAATATTTAAACAACAATACAATACCAGTAAGTAAGCTCTTTAAATCACACATTTTCTATACTGTATAGTTGGAACAGATGTGCTCTTATTAAGTCTATATTGTAACTCAACAATAATTTGTCATATTTGACATATTGCTAAATTATGTGCACCTGCCAGAACTGTAGTAGCAATTACAAACAATACATATAGCACTTTTACTTTAAATATCTAAACAACTTAGGTAGATGTGAATACGATGTATGGAAAAATTGTAATTTCCTAAATGTCATCACCAAACAACACCTAATGTCTCACAATTTCTTTTTATGTATATTTTATTATAGTGCCCAACTGTTTCAACACTCTAGTGGCTGGACTTTAATGTGGTTCAAGCAGCCCCAAGTAACATCACCAAATGTTTAACATCTGTGAAAGTTGGACCAACAAATGCTCACATTTTCAGGAGGTCATGCTGGCCAGCTTTCATTAACAATTACTTTAAACTTCAGTTTTCTTTATAGCCTTTTAATTCAGGAAGGACATGTAAAGTTCACCTTTAACTGTTAAGTTTATTCCAAACTAATATAATATTAATCTTTAGAATATCTATAAACTTTAAAAAGTTTCTTTAAAATTAATCTTTAGAATATTTATAAACTTAAAAAAAATTTCCTTCCCCCAATAATCTTATTTAATTCACCCACTGCTTTAATATAGGGAAACAACACTTCTAATTAGGTCTTAAGAATTCAGAATATTTCCAGAACAGTGTCAGAACCTCTCAGTTTTTTTTCTTTTTTTTTTTTTTTTTAAAACTTTCATTTCCTACTCCCTCCCCCACCATCTACATTATTCGCACCATATTTATGATTAATTTGCAAAACTCCTTAATGGCCTGGATACATCTTAGTGAAGATAATTCTGTAATCATGAACCATTGTACCTTGAAAAATCTATTCAGAGTTTTGAATTTTTCTACCACATCCATAACCATAACATATTCTTGAATTTTGCTCTAGATTTCTAAAACAAAGAGCTCCACTATGCAGTTGGACACCTCAATGGAAATGTGTAGACCATAGCACCCATGGGATTCAGGCTTGCAGGAACTCCAGGGAGCAGATTCCAGTGCTGGTTCAGCATTGTATGGTGGACAACTACGGAACTCTTAAATGGGCATAACCCACAGGAAAATGGAAGAATGGATCTTTTAATAGTAGCACAAATAGAGGAGACAAGATGCACAATCTATTTTGAAGATCAAAAAAAAGAAAAAAACTAATTTGAAAAGAGACGGAGAGCATTTGAGAGAAGTCTCCAGTGATAATCTCTATATTGAGCAAACCAATATCGACATCATCCCTATGAAAAGCCCAAACTCTATCCCCTTCCCTCAACACATCAGCTCCACATGACCAATAGCTTCACATATCTCGCTACAGTCTCTCTGTTTTGGAAGGAGATGTAGTAAAATAGCTGTAGAAGACACACTCTCTATGAATATTTACAAGTTTTAGCGATGTTACTATATCTTACTCCTTTCTCCATCAGGAATTCACTGCATTGTAAGTCTAGATGTTCCACTACATGCCCTTATATTAGCATGGAGCTCTACCCTCCTATTTCACAGCACTGGAAAGGGAACTAATGTCTCTTTCCCATACCTAGAAGTTGCAGAGATGCTGCTTTACAGCTCTCCAGTGCTGCAGCCCTACTCTCCGACCAAACGACAGCTTTGCCCTGCTGCACTTGGAAGGGAATTCAGAGCAGGCTGCTCCCAAACCACCTGGTGATGCTGGGGAAAGCCAGCCTTAATCTGTGACAGGTAAGAACCACGGCACAGAGGCTACTTCGAGACTCACTTTTGCTACAGGACCTTGGACCCTGCACATCCAGATAGAGACCAACATTTAACATGCTGCTTGCAAATATCTGCTTTAGTGTTTCTCCCTTTTATTATTTATAAAGAGCACTGGTACAAATACATTGGAAAGGAAGGTGAATAGAAAGCTCATTCTAAAGAGCATGAATGTACTTCATTTTATTTTAGAAATGTTTGCATTATGTATGGGCTTACATAAAGGGCTTTATAGACTCTTTCAAATGATTTACCGTTAAGGTATATATTGATTATAATCTCCAGTTATTTAAAAGGAGACCTATTTACCCCACAGTACTTAATACATTGCAACATGTTTCAACTTAACAGTGACACTGGTAAACAAAAGTTACTAATCTACCCAGTGAGTTATAAAACTTGTAACGTGCTGTAAACAGCTCTGTCATTTTATTTAGCATATTGCATTGCATGAGCTGCTTTATTTACCTAGTGGTAAATCTTTATGTATCAAAAATGCTACAGAAGGCACAACAAATAAATTACAAACAGACACTAACATCTGACTAGTTAATCAAACAAATAGGACATGTAACAAAGAGAAAAGCTATAAATATTGACAACAAGCTGCTTCAGTCACAAAAACATTCAATACTTCAGTTCTCAAGTGTGAGTTTTATATCAGTCCCCTGGAAACAGTTTGTATCCTCCAATAAATTTTTACAGTTGATTCACCTGCCTGATACCCTTCAGCCATTTCCTTCAGAAGCTGTCAAACCCGCCAACAATAATATATGGCCCGACCAACAAGAACAGCTGTAGCCATTCTCTCTGCTGGTTCCCGCACCCTGTTCTGCATAAAATAATACATCAAGATTAATTGATTTCCCGTCAGTCTCACAGAACAGAAAATTAATTTTCATGTAGCTATTTTCCCCAGCATATGAATTTCGAACATGGCAAGTAATTTAAGTTTTTAATTATTCATAAGCAGGAGGAAAAAAAAATCTCAACACATGATAAAGTGAGCCCCTGAAAGCCCCAAGGCCATGGCCTGGACCTTGATTTGTGCTGAGACAACAATAGCATTCACTAATGCCTATATAAATAATATATGTATTAGCATACATCTTAGTACAACACCAATTTCTCTCACTCTGACCCAAGACTACCAGGTCATACGGTGGCAGTTTGTCACAGTCCTTGCAGTGGGTTACATGCTACAAGAAAAACATATAACATGTCAGCCACACCAGATTGACCCCAATTGCCTCTAGCGTATGAACACACGTATAATGTAATGGGAAGCTAATGGTCAGTGTTTGAGCAGAAGAGTAAAACTTACTAATCAGCACGGTGTCATGTCCCAGCAAACCTTCTCTTTGCAGGTGACATGAACTTGTGTAAGGAAAACTGCTAATAGAAATTTAAATATAATAATCTTGCTCAAGTTAAATCTTTTCCAGATGATTGCTGAAGCCTTAAACAAAACACAAGCCACTCAAAAGATAGCAAGATGTCATGAAGAAGGCACATTTAAGAAAATCTCATTTGCTATGGTTCAAATTTCTGTAAGCAGACATTCTCCCAGGTTGCAGAACAGAATTTATGACCTTGAACTGGGGCCAAAATTGTATAGGTAAATAACAAAAATTCAAAGCATTCATTAGAATCATTTTTAATGAAGTACAAACCACTCATTTATTTAGTGCTACACATGATCAATAACATTAGGACTGGATTTTTTTCTTAAAAAAAGAAGAAAACACAACTAACTAGAGCTAAGCAATGCTACTACATTGCTTGGGAGTGACGGCAAACTACACAGTGAAAGCATACTCATAAATTCAAAAGGACTGTGCAGATGTTGAAGGCATGTCACTGAAAATATTAAGCAACAGACTTGCTTTCCAGTGTTCTTTCCATTCTTGAAAAGGTTTGAGAAGCTTTGTCATATTAGTTAAACCTCTTTAACTGTTTTACAAGGACAGAAGTTTAGGGAAGACCAGTAAGATGATGAAAGCAGGAAGCACTGTGACCATTCTTGGTCACGTTATGACAACATATTAACCAAGGAACAGAAGGAAGTATAAAAACGGCCACAAATGCGGCAAAAACGCTCAATATAACTACAGCCTCTGTACTGGCTACTGAACTGCTTGCAGGATGACTGGGCTAGTAGCACTACACATGCAACTCTTCCAGTATTCACATGAGAAAGCCATTGTATTGCTTTTTCAAAGGCTCCTGACTTCCCTAGTCTAGGAAGGCAGGAAAAAAAAAAAAAGGCTTTTACACCAAAGTTCAGCATATCTACATTAAGACTTTAAAAGCAAGTTTTGAACAAGGATCCTAGGTTCTGTTTTTCATTAATATACAAGAGGCTTTCAAAACAGGAACCCAATCTCAGTATCTTCTCAACATATGCACCATAAAACCTTTGGTTGGTTGGAAAAAAAAAGACATATATATATATATATATATATATACATAC